>BQNB010039037.1:0-12516 GCA_026074375.1 Tanacetum coccineum | reverse complement strand
TCACATTTTTGGGGTGGAATTCTGAGGGTTTTTTGTGCTAGTCATACACATTCCTATCCATGAGACACTATTAATACTCGGTTTTTGTCGGTATGTGTCATACAAAATTTTAAATTTGGGTCAAAGTTACCTCTTATGCTATGTTTCGATATATTACCCATCATTTTAAGGACAAAGCAAATGGCAAATGAAAGAATAGTTTTTAAGGCTTATTCTCCCCCCTACACTTAAGTTGAACATTGTCCCCAATGTTCTATAGAAGTACCCGTAAAAATGAATAAAGGGAAAATAAAACAAGTAAAAGAAACTAGTACTCCCCTGGTTTGCTCAATAATGGAGAAGAAACACGTGATAACTGGTTAAATCGTCCTCCAAGAGTCATCCAATGAAACTTCTTAAGAACTTCCAAGCTTCTTCTCGTCAAATATAACTTGTAAATCAAAGACAAAGACAACTACACCAAGCGTAAAATCCACGGGTAAATGATAAATACAATCTTATTAGCTGCGTTTAGACTCTATGAAAGCAATAAAGATAGGATGCGAGTATTGATGTAATCATAGGTTTTATGCAGGTTTATAAAAGAATTACAAATTTTAAATGTTGCACAAGTTATATTTTCAAAATAATTAAAAATTTTGAATTTTCCTGTAGCTGGACTCATGACGCTGTCAGAAAAATCCTAACGTCGTCACAGTGGTCGAGCTGACGGCGTCATGTGTAATTTGTGACGTCGTCTCCACGCTTTGTGAAAATTCACTTTTTGTTTTGATGAAATATTTCATGAACGCTGGTATGTGCTTAATTACACATACCGTTTTCCATCAAAACCGAACTTAAATGACCAAAAATGTACCAAAAATACATTGTATTTGTATGTTTTCACTTATATTGTGCAGGAAACGGATATCCGACAAAAGAACGAAAAATCAAGCAAAAACGGACAAAACCGAGCACGAAATGGAAAAGCGTGGAAAAGCCAAAGTCAAATCGAAGCCAAAGTCAACCCCGACAAAGTCAAAGCCAAGAAGTCATCAAGTCAAAGAAAATACAACTTTAGGGACCAAATTTGCCAAATCCTAAAGTTGTATAACAAGGATAAAAACTACAAGGACTGAAGTTATAATTATGCCATATATAACTTTAGAGGGCCATCTGCCAAACCCCTAAAGTTATACTACAAAAGGACTAACTATGCAATAAGTCATATTACACTGGGGGACTGTTTCTGCCAACTTCCCAAAAGTTTACCCCCACTTGGACTTTTATTATAAACATATATATCAAGTAGAGGGGCTGTTTTTGCCCATCACCCAAACCTTCTCCCCTGACAAAATTAAAACAAACATAGTACCCCGTTTTCCCGCCCTACTGTTCACCATTCCCAAAATCTCTCCACACCTGTAACAAACCAACAAAAACCATAACTCCTAATTCACCCCCACCTCACAAAGGGACAAATACACGCTGGCAATCCTTGACATGCCCATTGGCTATAGAAATCAAGGGTTTTGATTACATTACTTTGGGACAAAGGCAAAGGAATGGCCAAGATTACTTTGAAGACCTCTCTCACACAACAAAAACAACAGCTGGACTCTCTCTATGAAGAAGCACAAGTCCTCATTAGGGTTTTAGTATAAATAGGGTAGTATAGTCTCAATTTAGAGGGTGTCAAATCTTTGTAACAAGGCAAAAGCTTGTATCAAACATTTGTACCTTTTTAATACTTTGCACTTTTAAATATATGTCATTTTATTTTCCTGTCATTTATCTTTAAGTCATTTATATTTTGTTTTTTTAAGTACTAAAATTTTCATGCTTTCTTAATATCCTATCATTTATACTTTTTGTCTTTAATAATTTTCATGCTTTCTTAATATCCTGTCATTTATACTTTTTGTCGTTAATATTGTGTTTGTTAAGCTTATTTATAAGCTTTTGGGTCTTTAAAACTATGCAAGCTTTATTTCATTTCCTGTCAAGAAGAAACTCAAACTGTCAAGGTTTTTCCAAGCTTAAGGGAGTGTTTGGGTCAAGGGATAAAACGGGTCAAAAGTGGTCAAAAACACTTTGGGTCACTTGGGTCAGTTTTAACAAGCTATTTTAAGTAATTTTGTGTTTTTTTAGTTTTAAGTCAAGAGGTGGTTTTAAGAGTTTTTTCTAAAAAGCCCATTGTAACCTGTAGAATATTAGTAATCTTAAGATCAAACCAAGAACAAGAGTGAGATGTGGGTTGGGATGTTAGAGAGAACTTAGATGGAAAATGGATGAATGTATTAATGAAATGTATGGAAAAATGGAACAACCAACCCTCTCCAAGACTAGGAGAGGGTGTATATATAGCCTCATGTGGCCGGCCATGGGCTGAGTTGGGCCTCCCATGGGCCTTGGGCCGGACTAGATTACTAATCTAATCCTTTCACTAACTACGAGCTAAGACCTGTTACAACTTGGAAGTGACCGACACTTTTCGTGTTTCCAACAATCTCCCCCTAAGGGAGGTCACTCCAATTTACAAACTTTAAACCTAGCATACTATGCTTTATCCTTAGTCTTTAGCTCGTACTCTTGACTTTCTCTTGTGAATATGTTGTAGTGATCATTGACTTCTTGGATTGAGCTTGTTCCTTGAACTTGTATTTGACATTGTGATCTTGAGCATCTTGAGATCATCAATCAAGCACAATCTCTACGCCATCTTGTAACTTTGCCATCTTGTGGACTTGCGACTTCTGGACCGACATGCTCATACCATTCTTGAAAAGCTTTAATGTTGCATCTTTCTTGAAATTCTTTAACTTTAACACTTTGACACTTCTAGAAAGATGTGTGGTATCAGAGTAGCGGAAGTCTTGAAACATGTACTTGAGCTTTCATGATGACTTTATGTTTGTCGGTCGGGTATGAGCATGTGGTTATGGATCTTGTGAGCCAGCTGGAATCAGGAACCTCCACCACCATTTTACATAGCCTGCATAAAACAGTTAGCAATAAAGCAGGGGGACGAATATGGCTTTGTCATTCGCCCAGGTTTGGTTGGAGAAACCTTCGGATCCGTGAGGATCGACCTGTGATCAGATAGATTCAATTTAAGAAGAATCTTCTTGACAGGATTTCCAGCTGAAGTATTGAATCTTTCTAACACATAAGTATTAGATTCATCGTACTCAGCATGTTCTCATTATCGGAACGTCTCAAAGCAGACAGCACGATAAGAGTGAACCAGTGAGTTACTATCTCACCGATTGATATAGAAAATTGATTTGAAAATCAATCGGTGTATCACTTACAAAATTGTTTTTGTGACACACCGAGAGTGTTTATCATTTCAAAAATTCATTAACAACCGTTGATCCATTTCCTGGAACAAGTTTGATTCTTATAGAATCGCACCATCGTTTCTTTCCAGTTGTCACAAGTTTGATTCATAAAGAATCGCACAAGTTACCTACCATGAGCTTGTTTGATGTTGGCTCAAGCAGGATTTCCATCTTCATTGTGAATGAATTCACTCTGATGTTCTGGCAAAATCACAAGGATAATGCGAAGGACTCTTAAAATGTATCTTGTAATTCACATTGTGTGACTTAGCAAGAAGAATTTGACAAGTGTCCTAATGAGATTTATGGATGATCTCTTTTGGCTCTAGACTCAATAGTGCACTTTGATTTTAGTGATCGGAGGCTGGAGCTGAGTGCCACCTTTTCAATATCAACTAACTCAGAGTGAGAGAGTCAATAGAAATGAGTGTATCTCCGTGAGTTTTGAAACAAAGTCTTTCTGACTTTGAGTAGCTGGGAGGGGGTTGTGCATAGCGTCACTGGGTCCATGACTGTCTTCAATGTCAGACAACACTGAGTGTTTCTGACAGCATATGTATTGACCCGGTTTCTGCCTAAGTGTATGGAGGGCTTCTTTATTTTCACCCTTTATCCTTACATTTCTTTTTCATTCTTCAACCCCTTCAATGCATACCGAGACTTCATAACTAACACCTTGTTGGGTTTGTTCCAGTGTTAGCTCCATCTCAGTCGGCATTATTCCCTATTCTCACTTTTTCTCCTTTTTAATCATACCTAAGGACTTCTACACTAACTAGTGGATATCCCTGGGTTTGATACCTCCGGTTCTGGCTAGATCATTGGATCTGAAACTAGCCTAACCGCTTATAACTTCATAAATTAAGGAAACATGTGTGGGTCTTTTGGGTATTATCATCCTGTTCCTTCCAAAAACATTGAAAACTTCCCAATCAAAAGTGGTTGGATAATATCGAAAGATTTACACACTTTGATGCGTTTCTTCATTATCACTAAAAGCTCCCCTTAAACTTGTGCATCGTAATCGTCTTAGTAGTACAGCTAGGTATGGTGTTTGCATTGAGTCCATTTTATTATGATCACTTCTGTCAGTACTTCATTAGTCCAGGTTAATCACATTTATCCCTTATTCAACATTGTTAATCCCTTGATATATTGGATACAATTGAAAACCTTCGGGGACAAAATGAGATATGATAGCTGATGCTGGAACATGTATTGCCCCCCACTCAACTTTTAAGGGTTTATAAGATGATGCCGTGTACAATTATTGAAAATTTTAAATTTACTGAGAAATTCTTGAAAACATTTGTTACTCGAGCACATCTTTTATTATTCACCAAAATGTCTACACGAATAATGATACATATCTAACTGGATAGTGTATTTACGAGGATTGACCTTTTTAGATTGAGAGAAAAACATATGATAAAATATAGCGGTCTATTGTTAGTAGACGTAGGTCTACCCCCGTATGGCGTGATCTTCACGTACAAATCTCTCAAACTCCTCATGGTCCTCTTGCTTTAGCTCTTGTCAATCGCATGGATCATAGCTCTTGCGTTTTCTTTGTCACGGTTGGCTCCAAAAAATTGTGGCATAATACTCCATTTCTTATCCCCTTGAGGCGATCATTTAGAGCTAGTCAGAACGGTATCTAGAAGTCCATCGCTGACTTGTGTAATCGTCAATGCGCATCATCTGTTCTTCTTGTTCTTTTGTTCTCGTAGATGATCCTCTTGGATCGGAGTATGGTGTATAAGCGTCTTGTCTTCTAAGATTGGATCTGTAGTGTCGGCTTTGTGAGGTTGAGTTTCTTCTGATAGCTTTCATACACCATTTGAAGATCTTTTCCACTGCTCCTCTGGATGACAACGCTTCTTGTAAACATTCGTAAGTGAGATCATTAAATGCAAATACTGTTCTTCACGTTGAGATTTGTCACTTTCTTGCACAGCGAAGAGCTGCATACCTTCAATGTCTTGAGATCCTTAGTTGTGGAAGTCTCGCCTTCTTTGAACTTGTAGAGAATATCATCATTCCTTTGTACAGTACATCCAGTATAAGATGTATATAATATTTGCCATTCGCCTGATTTTAACTTAGTGACAGCAATCAGAGATCCGTCTTTTGAATAGACGTTCTCGAGCTTGATTCCTTGAGGTCGCAAATGGCATAGGAACTGTCTTCGCTTTTTGCCCCAATGCGAGATTCCCCAGAGGGCATATTTGTCGTATTGACTATTCATTTGATCCACATCTGAGTTAGGCACTAAGTCTTCTATACCATTTGATATGACCGTACTCTGCAGCCTTTGTTCTTTCGTAACTGAAATAGAGTACGTGGGCTTGACACACACACGTAGGTACTCAGGGCGTTACTTTGATGAAGTGATGAAACGGTTATACACGACGACCTTGAGGAATTTGGAACTAACTGGTTGTGGCTGTCGCAGATCATGAGGATATTGGCGACCTTCAGGGTTGAATCCAGTTCAAATTATTCTGTTGTGGCTTTGTAGACTTCCTTCACTCAAAAACATATTCAAGTTCGTATCAAAAAACTCTTGCAAGGTGCCGTTCCATCAGCTCAAATGTTGGACCTGCTAGCACATTTAGGTGTTAGAGTTTGAAATTTTAAGCCGTATTCAATCACAAAAGCGGCGGAGAAGTCAATATGTAGAGTCGGTTAAGTTCATCGAATGACTCTCGAGGGGGTCTTGTGTGCACCATTATTGGCTTAGCCTAGGTAGGATCAGATTCATGAAACGGCAGGAAAGACTTATTCCATGCATGATCAGGAGCAGGTAGTCGTGTATGTAGGTTGATGAAATAACCTGTCAGGACGATGTTGGACTCTTCTTCTGCATGTTCTCATCATGGGACACCTATTTCTAAAATCCTGGTCTGTTGCAGGTGCCTTCAAAAGACATCTGTAGTTTGCATAGTTTCCTCTACCGGAGCAGATTGGCTAGCAGATTTCTTGTGAGTCTTAGATCCTGTACTGGTAGTCTTTCCTGCTGTCTTGGTTGTCGTTTCACTTGGAGCACTGGTAGAAGCGGGTTCTTTTCCTGACGCTTTCTTTTGGACCCCCCGGTCTGTTTCCAGCGGAGGTTCTTGATATCTATCAGGCACCGTTCTAGGTCTTTTTATTGTGACCGTATCGCCATATGTATCTAACAAGATTTTGTCGACTTCATACACATCAACTAATGCCTTATAGAGCTGCCTTTGAATATCTGACCTGTTGATAGAGTTGTTAGCTTCCATCTTGTCAATTAAGATCTTTTTCAGCTCTAATTCTGAAAGATTTACAGCTACAGCATGAGACGTGTTGGCTTCCTTTAATGATCTCACCAGAACCTCAGGATCGAAGTTGATTGGTTACTAACTTCTCAATTTTGGTGTAAATTTTGGAGGGACTTTCCCTTTTTGACATGTTCCTTGATTAATTTTCTTCATTCCTTCATCGATTGAGTCAAGGAATTGTTGATTTGCTGTAGTTAGACTCTTCTCGAATTCGGTATTACTTCAATTGGATACAACGTCCACTGCTTTCTGCATTTTATTCGCTTGATATTGATCAACGTGGTTGCCCAGATGGTGGATGGCGTCAGGCATATCGATTTTGTTTGTCTGGTTCGAGAAAGTTGTCTTTCCTAACGTTTCAGTCTGTTAAGAAAAGCAAAACACGAAGCTAAAGTAGGAAGATTATAGAGCGAGGAGCTTGTAGTAGTGCCGGTGTTAGGAATTGGTGGTTGTTGAGTTTGAATTGACAGAGGATACGAGTTGGGGGCGATTGGTTTGTGCAATGAAAAAGGCTCCCTAATGAGCTGTTACTGGGAGTATAACTTAGAGAGGTGGCTTCAGTTTATGTTGTCCAAAACATATCATCAACACGGTATCTTGATTTGGATTCGCATGTTGGAGACGGGACGAAGCCAGATGATAAGACGAGCTATGTTGTTGCCATTCAGGATTAACCGGAGTTAGGGTCACATGTGTGTGTCTCTCAGTTTCCTGGGTTGCTTGAACCTGAGGTAATATAACATCTGTTGTCATGATACATCTATCTCTTCCATTAAGTTTGGTATTGGTATCTTAGGACTGCATCATTTTCCTTGATCCTAATTCATATGTAGCATCTTCATCCGACTTTGCTCCTTAACATTCGCCTCTTCAACTTTCGTCCTTCAACTTCTTGTCACTATCTTCGTCATCTGATGAGGAAATACGTAAGGGTGTGTGGATTAATTGTAGGACTCAAAGAAGCTTCTTCATCAGTTTCTCTTCATGTACTTATGTCCATCATCTTGGTTGTGAGCTTTGGATGACAAATCATCACCATCTCATCTGATTTAGTCTGTCTCATCTTCATCATTTTGATCTGTCTTCTTATCGTCATGTTCTCATATCTTTCATCATCCTGTTTCGTCCGATTAACGTCATTTTTATCTTCTGCATCTTCATCATCTTTGAACTTGCTCATCATCTTGATATCGTCACATTGATTTCAAGAGATATCATCCTCTGAGTATATCAGGGGCATCGGGAACCCTGGTGTAACACCAGTCCTTCATCTGCACCGGATACCTATGGATGCGAGCTTGTAGGTTTCTTGACGGCTTCTTTTTGTGTTTATTTGAGTTTGCTCTAGCCTCTGTCAGGTCAAGCCTCAGAGTTGTCTCCAATCACTGTAGTCTTCTGCTTTCCTTTTCACAGACTTCTTTTCTTTCGGGGGCAGTGGAGCTTCTGTTTTAGTGATTGTATCTGGTATTAGCTTTCTTGTGCTTCTTTAGTTTTGGAGGATTGTTCCGGACAGCACTAGATATTACTCTTTGTATGATTCAGAGTTGCGCGATGTCCTGTTTGTTAATGCTACTGGCAAGATAGCCCCGTACAACAGAGTTGTCTTCATTCCTTGAGAGGAAATTGATGTTAGTGAACATTGGGTCATCGTGGCATAGTTTTGCCTAATGACCCTTGTTTCTTCGAGGAATTGAAGGATCTTTATCCATGACAAAGTTGACGACTAACTTGGTGACCGAGGATAGTACATCGCATTGACCTTCTTCGTATTTTTGTTCTAATCTGGAAAATGAAGTCCTCCCACAGAAGATATGCATAATTCAACTTACTTCTTATTGTCTACCCCACAAGATTTGAGCTTGTGAACGTACGAAATATGTCATATGATGGTTTACCAGGCGACATTTGTTGATGAAAGCAGCACTAATGATCTCCAGGGTTGATGCAGTTTACTTGACATTAAGTCTGTGTTTTCCTTATATCTCCAGAATGACCAAGATGATAGAAGATGGAGGATTTCCTTTTCAAGGAGGTTGTTCTACAAACTTCTTATTACGAATGTAGGGAAAATTTGAAGGATCGTCTCCTTGAATTGATAAAGACGATATGTTTTGCTTTCTTGTTATTCATCTTAAATCGGACAGATCGATTTTGAACATCAAGCAGAAGCCCAGAATTTGATAGTAGTACTCTGTGCGATCCAGCAGGCTTGGAATGCCTATGTAGAAAGGAGTGAGCTTTAACACATCGTAGACCACTTGAAGGGTTGCTTCCTTTGATGTGACATCCATAACTTAAGCGAAGATTACATTTACCAATCTTAGCGTTCAGCAAGGGGCCACAACTGCATCATCCAAAAGCAATGGGGTCCGCTATTGAAGATTTCATGGTTGTTTTAAGAAAGAGTGAGTGCAATTCTATAAGAAGACACAATATTATTCATGAGAACCTTTATGACTTTTAGCACTTTTGAAGATCAATCTACTTAGATAGACTAATAGCGTATAAGACAAAGGCACCTATCCTAACAATTAAGTTGAATGTAGTTAACCTTGGTTTTGTCAAGCTTTTACTGTCTATTTTAAACTAAGAGATTTGTTGAATTTAATCTTAGTTAGAAAAAATTTGATCTTAAGTGTGTTATGTCAAAAATTGGTTAAGTGTTGATAACATTACTCGTTCGGTCCTCAAAGAAAAAACACTTGGATCGGTTTTCACTAAATTACACTTGTTCGGTCCATTTACACAAGCACTCGTTCGGTCCTTATAACAGATACTCGTTCGGTTCTTATTGACAGTTGCTCGATCGGTCCTTATTGTAAGTCACTCGTTCGGTCCAGTCAAATAGTCGCTCGTTCGGTCCTTTCTAAGAGTCACTCGTTCGACCCTCACAAGATTCACTCGTTCGGTCCTTTCTAAGAGTCACTCGTTCGACCCTCACAAGATTCACTCGTTCGGTCCTGTCTAAGAGTCACTCGTTCGACCCTCACAAGATTCACTCGTTCGGTCCTTTCTAAGAGTCACTCGTTCGACCCTCACAAGATTCACTCGTTCGGTCCTTTCTAAGAGTCACTCGTTCGACCCTCACATGATTTACTCGTTCGGTCCTTCTAGCACTCACTCGTTCGGTCCTCATATTTAGCTACTCGTTCGATTCACAACAAATTACTCGTTCGGTCCATGCAGGTTATACTCGTTCGATTCATACAAGTTTTGATTGTTTGGTTTCTTAAGTTTGTGCTAGATCGACTCTAACGGCTAACTCTATTCTAGCATATCCATTAGACCACGATATAACACTTTCACACACAAACATTTAATATTTATGCATTTATCTATTCAAACGAGTACAAAACAATCAAGAACAGGTTTAAAACACAACGAATAATAACACTTGACTATCCTAAACATATATTACACCTAATACAACAAAAGCCCTCAATCAATTGAAGGATTTAACCAAGTTCGATTTTAAGAACCCTAATTTTAAAATTAGGGCAACTTCAATCAAATACGGTGAAATCGTTTAATTCCTTTAGGATTCGAGTTGATTAGGTGAAGAAAAACAAGATTTCAGTTATACCTTCGATATGAAACGGAGTAAGTCAGCTAGATTGAAGTGATTCGAGTGGAAAGTGTTCGTGTGTGTGTTTGAGTGTGTTTTGAGTGTGTGTAGAGTTCGTGAACAGTGATGGGGACGGGTGATGATTGGCATAGTTATAACCCAATTTTAACTTTGGCACATTTGGCCCCTCATCTTCACACAACTTATTAATCTTGCCAATTAGGTTTTATAAGGTATATTCAAGATAAACAAATAGCACACTTGGTCCTTAATGTTTTAATAGTTGCGGTACTCAACGCTTGTAAGAAGAAAGACGTGTGCCAACTGTTTGAGATTTTGTCACAACCGAACGAGTAACAATCCAAAGAAACCGAACGAGCAAAATCTGTGTCAACCGAACGAGTATCATGAGAAGGACCGAACGAGTAACTTTTTGAGTTGAGCCGATCGAGTGACTTTCATCAAGGACCGAACGAGCCACCAGCCTTGACAACCGATCGAGTAGAGGTAGTGGGAATCGAACCAGCCAACACCCTTAGTCGACCGAACGAGTGGTTTTCCTTGTGAACCGAACGAACCAAAATCATTGAGGACCGAACCATTGAAAACAACAAGGATCGAACAAGCATAATTTATATGCAACCGAACTAGCTCTACTTACATGGAACCAAACTAAAATCACACGTTTAAGCATTTTTTGATTTTTCGGTTTCGAGTGTCGGTAATCTACGGGACTTATAACATATACCGTTGCGATCGTGACATCGTTTCGATCATCGTGGTATATTCACTTCTCACCGAACTTAACCGTACGACTCAGCGAGATCAAATTCATATTCGGTGTATTTTGTTATAATCTCAAACGAAAAAGACGATTTCATTCAGGAGGGAAAAACGTTTTTATTAAATACAATTTGGAAATTTGCAAGTTTAGTCCCTGGACTTCATGCTCCATTCATCAATCGTCCTTTAGTGATTTATTAATCCTTGTTGTTGCATTAACTTTACACAGTTTGTCCTTATTCTCTTTCAAATCAGCCATTTGTCCTCAAAAGTGAATCATAATTGCACCGTTTGTCCTTAATTGAGTTTTGAAATTTGTGCACCGTTCATCGTTTTAAGCTCACAAATCGTTAACGAAAGTTCAAATTCTTCATTTCAACAACGATTTCAACAACTTCAATTCTATTTTCACGGTTTTTCTTGATTTAGTAAAATCCCGCGAACTACTCATGTGTTTTCTTGGTTTAGTCAAGATTTGCAAAATCTCATGAAATAGTCTTCTACCATAACAACAAATCACTTTACCCACTAAAGATCCTTGTTTATCATTTCACATCACTTTTGCAATGTCGACTCAGCAAGACATCAATGCTTTTAGAGCACAACGAATTGCAAACACACATAATCCTTTGGCATTAATGGCAAACACTCAGACACTGTGTCACCCAGATCACTCATCACTTATTACCTACATACAACATCCATAACCCAACAACAACTTTGTCTCACAACCTTCATTCAACACGAACTACCTGCAACATCCAATGCAAAATCCAGGAGATATCTCAAATCCCACAACTGCATTTAACATGGCACTTGCACTCATGGCTAAGGCAATTACTCTAAACGATGGCACTCCAACAATTAACAACCAAAGAAGTTCATCAAACCCTAGCAACATGCAGATTGCACAACCGGGTATGAATATGGATCAAGATAGACGAATGCTAATGGTTGAAGATAATGTTGAGAACCAGTTCAGAGCGAATGCAATGCAGAATGTCAGGAATCAGGTTGTCCAGGATACGGTTCAAAATCTGGGTATTCAGACCGTTGAAAATCAGAATGGGCTTAGTGTTGTTCCAGGGATTGCAAATCAGCATGGGAATGGAAATGTTGTAGCAGCACGGGCTGAGGGTAATAGTAATGGGATTAATGAAAATCGGATAAGGTGTTACAACTGCAGAGGAGAGGATCATTATGCCAGCAACTGCACAGTAAAGCCAAGGAAACTGGATGCTGCTTATCTTCAGAAACAGATGCAGATTGCTCAAAAGGAAGAAGCAGGGATTCAACTCACATCTGAGGAATTTGATTTCATGGCTGCTGCAGGTGCTTGTGAGGAAACTGAGAGAGCAAATGCGAACTGCAGTTTAGAGAATAATTTGCAGCAAGCATCGTCATCTGGTACTCAGTCTGACGAAGCTCCCGTCTATGACTCAGACGGATCAGCTGAGGTACATCATTCTGAAAATTGTTATGATAATGATATATTCAATATGTTTACTCAAGAGGAGCAATATACTGAGCTACTCGA
>BQNB010039036.1:2674-46705 GCA_026074375.1 Tanacetum coccineum | reverse complement strand
CGTATTTGGCAATTTCTTCTTTGAAGGAAATTGCCTACACAAGACTAAAGAAAGATATACAAGAAATAGAGAGAAAGATCGGATGATTAGATAGTATTTCAGATGAGAAAGGTGTGTCAAAACATGAGAACTGGCTTGGTATTTATAGCCAAAAACTTTAATGTAGCCTGATTCTTCCGGTGCTATTGAAGAAGGGCACTGGCAGTCAAAAGCAAGGCACCGGCCTACAGTAACCAAATCCGAATTTTGATTTGCAAAATCTTGAGAGATCATGTGTAATCTTGTAAGATTGCCCTTGGATTTGCTGCATTTGATTAAGTCATGAATGATGTAATTAATCTAGAGTGTAAAAACATTTTGTGTATAAAATCATACACTTTTATTTTTTTTGTGACACTTTGTGTTTTTCTACAAGATTAAGTTTTTAGAGATAGTAAGAGATTTGAGAATGATGTTTTTACTATGTTTTGTCATTAATAAAACTTATTGCTAATCTAGAAAGATCGTGAGATAATCATTTGTTACCGGTTTATTTGTATTAACACAACACGTGCCTTGTTCCACGACCTTTTACTGCTTTCTTTATTTATCGTTCATAGTGTCCGTCTTCTGCTTCTACCCTATTCTGTCTGTTTTATTTTCTGTTATTTATTTTCTATTAATTATTTATTAATTGTAATCTGATTTTATTTTAATAAAAGTGTACATGTTTCCCTACATAAACAAGCTCGAAACACATAACGAGTCGAGCTCGAGCTTTCAATAGCTCGAGCTTTCATGTACATATATATTTTTGTTATAAATATTTATATAAGGGATAATTCCATATTTACCCAATTTGAATATCAAAATTTAATATTTATCCAAAACACAAGTTTTTAGTACACAAGTACAATGCATTTAAAGCATGTGTTGGAAAAATATGCAATTATAGTGTTTAAGTTGGGGAAATATAGAATTGCCCCTTTATATAAACAACGTAAATCAAATGTGAATATTAGTATAATATTTAAATATTTATCGTAGAAAGATATTTAAACCCTAATGCTCAAATGTTTGTATAAATTCTTTACTCTTGAGTCCATCACGTATTTTATTGACCTTATTGATAAGTTTGGCTATCGAATACAATATTTATGAATAAATTCGAGCTTTTCGAGCCGAGCTCGAGCCTTATTCGAATATTATTCGAGCCAAGCTCAAGCTTTAATGATTAAGGCTTGTCAAGCTATCGAGCCGAGCTCGAGCCTAACTTGTGATTTTCGAGCCGAGCTTAAGCCCTGTCAAGCTCGAGCTCGGCTTGGCTTGATTGCAGCCCTGTCAAGCTCGAGCTCGGCTTGGCTTTATTTGAAAATTTGCAACTTTTCCATGCAATGCAATGTTGGAATTTCTAGATGATTTTGTTAGCTAACATTAGGTTTTCTTTTGTTTTCACTAGTTTTTATTAAATGAAAAAATGAATAGTCATGTTTTGTTCATTTAATCTTTAAAAAATTTATTATCTATATTGAACTTTTCTTTATTTTTTCCGAGGCATTTGCATATGTATCTCTCTAAAGATGCAAAATTGCATATATATATATATATATATATATATATATATATATATTAAAACATGCATAAAAATCATTTTACCATGTGCATCAAAAACTTATATAATTTTTTTTTGAACAGCTATTTTATTGATAATAAACTAGCAAGAAGCTAGCAACTACAAAGAAATAAGATGTGGATTTTTGAGCCAATCGTTCCAAGCAAACGACGCTTTACATCTATACCGACACCAATTATAAGACTTACACACTACATCATCAAAAAACAACGCCTTCGCTGGAGCTTTAGCCTCAAAAATAGTCTTGTTACGAAACGTCCATAGGTGCCACCACATTACGTAAAACACTCCTTCAAGCATCATTTTATTCTTGGGGCATTTACATCCATATCTTTACAAAAGTTCAATATTACATCAATATCCTTCTTAATTTTTTAATTACGGTAAATTACCTTCATTAAACTTTATAATCACAATCATATCCTTCCTAAACTTTTATAATTACATCAATATCCTTCCCATACTTTTGAAATTACATCAATATGCTTCCCAAAATTTTAAATTCTCATATACATCAAAAAATCAACATGTTTTCTCATCAATCGAGGCCAAATATGCATATGAACAAATAAATATATATGAGCAATATTTTTTCATATTTTTATCCAAACTTATTGTGTAATTTAGTACTCAACACGTTTTTTTGTCGTTCGAGGCCAAAAAATATATATGAATAATATGATCATGATCAATATAAGAGATAAATAATAGTTTCATAATCTAAAATCAATATAATTATGATTTAATTGATTTTTGGACATATATATCCTTCTTAAATAATGTGAGGAAGATAATGATGTAATAAAATTTTTTTTTTTTTTTTTGGCAAGGAGCTGTTAATGTAAATTAAAAAATACAAAGAAGGATATTTTTATGTAATATCAACTTTTGAAAAGGATATACATGTAAATTTCCCTTATATTCTTATACGGTAAACGCAAATTCACCAGCCAAGCCAACCAACCATCGTATGATTCGAACTCCATATAAGGAACGTCCCACCAGCGAGTTTGATATAGGGGCGAACAAAGCTAGTGGTCTTGACGCAGAGCAACGAGCTGGAGGGTCTGAGTACAACACAGAAGAGGGCATGATGAGGGCATGCGGGTTAGTGGGTCCTGTACTGGGCCTCGCGAGATAGAGGTTACGACTGAGCGGACAGCTAGGTTTATGTTGGTAAGTGGTTGGTTGTGGGAATAATAAGCACACATGAAGAATCACATATAAATCACCTCGACGAAGATATAGGCTGTGTAGAAACTCCAATTTAGATTCGGATACAGCATCGCAATGAGGCCAACTTAGACAAATTCCAGCGCGATTATTAACATTATCATTCACTCGTCTAACAGGAAGGGGGGCGGACATATTTAATTCCAAGAATATATTCAATAGATCACTCAGCTACCACAAATGCGATCTATGTACTATAACGGTCGAATCAAGTTTGTGCTCACCGATCGCCATCGGAAAAATCTCCGAACTCACCAACGTCCAAGTCCATCTATCAGATATAGGAGCTAAAATGACATCATTCACCAAAGCAACAATCTCATCGAATTGTTCTTGTTCCACACCCCCTCTCGGCGCTCTTCGAAACGAAAAAGTCAAACTGGGTTGCGCTACTTTCATCCCAACAGTAATCAATTTACTAGATTCAAGAGCATATATACGCGGATACCGATTTTTAAGCGTGCCACCTTCACTCCACATATCATCCCAGAAAGATGTTATTTATTCACATGGAGAGATATATATGCGATTCCTTTTTTTCCTAAATAATCACGAAATTAATTAAGTTTCGTATAAATACACCGTTTGTAGAGTTTTTTAGTTGACCTTGTGTTTTCACAATAAATTTAATAAAGTGAGTACTTATGAAAATATTTAATTTATAATGGTGTTTTTTTTTTTTTAGTAAATTTTGAGAAACCCGTAGCCTCATCTTTAGCTCGTTATGCGCACCAGGTTTATCATCGTTCTTCCACATCAGTTTGTATTTGGCCGTCTAGGATCTAATACAATGTTTCAAATAGTTTAACACTATTTCACAATATTTTCTTAATCAAACAATCATATGTTTGTATATAACACGTTCTTTTTTCTTATGTGATTTATCAAAGACTGAATTGATGCAATTTTAGTTAGACATCCGAGGTGGGACTCATTAGATGCGTATATATAATCCAGGTACATTCATATAATCGCAAGGACGGAATCAAGGGTCGCGGGTTTTCGGGAACCCCATAAAATTTTTCGATTTAGTGTTAGTTTTTGAAAAAAACATTGATTTTCCTAAATGCATCTTAAATGCACAAGGTCCGTCAAAATGTGTTTCTAATATTACGGTTCAAAAATTTTTGTGCACCCGATTATATTTAGTCATGGTTCCCCCTATAATAATTATTAATGGATCAAAATTGGATGTTCGTGTAGCATTTAATCTATGCACACTTTCACATCTTTCCGCGTAGATCCAAATCTGGTTTGTGGTTCATAGTATACGTGAAAGATAAATCAGTTTGATTAGCAGTCCAAAACATGCCATTCGGTTCTCTTGACTGTCTAGGAGCTATCTTCCCGTATCACATACACGAGAGTTTTGACAAAATGGATTTTTTTTAATAACATTGGGATTCGCATATGATTGATTTTAAAAAATACCATTATAAATTAAATATTTTTATAAGTACTTATATTCTCTTAAATGGAATTTGAAAAAACAAGCGTCAACTAAAAAACTCACCGTTTCTGTCAATAAATGATGTATGTTTGTAGACAGACAATTAAGTTCGTTCTAACTCACACCGACTTGACAAAAATTAAGATTTTTTTTCAATTAAATCAACTCAAAATCAGACGACACATGATGCTAATGAACTAACGGAGGCACTGACTTCATCTATTTTTCGCACATTTCTTAGACACATTGTAATAATGGACGACGCGTGAGGTGAAGAAAAAATGGAGACAAAGTGTGGGTACGCCTCCTTAGAGCACAAGGTGTTGGAGGAGCCATACGCTCGTATTATAGTAAAAAGTACCGTCATCTCAGTTTTTTCATTATAATACAGAACCTATAACTTAACCAAAAAACACTCTCTCTTCATCACTTAAGTTACATGAGACTACATGGCTCACACGTAACCCGATTGTATAAGATACATGTGAACACTTTTTGTGTATACCTTGTGCTCTTAATACGTCAAGCCTTGTATGTATAAGATACATGTGAACATTTTTGTGTATACATTTTGTAAAGTTTACTTGCTTTTACATGTTTTTGCTACTTTCTCCATCATATACGTTCTTTCCATGTTTAGCGAACAAATCACACCCGTATAGAATAAGACATCACTTTATTCATGTTATTCCGTTTTCTGTCATACATAAAAATAGAAAACTTCAACAAATGATTTACAAAAAGTAAAAAAAATCGGTTAAAGAAACTTAATGTTATTCTACTTTTATGATTAATTTCATATATACCCAAAGTGATTTATCTTTTATGATGATTAATTTCATATATACTTAAAGTGCAAGTATTGAATGCATAATGTACAATGTTTTTAATGCACGTATGAGTATATATGAAATTTTCAAGTAAAATGAGAGGAAATATGAAATTGGCCTATCATTTTTAAATGTAGATTTTGCTATTTGTAGCATTAAGAGTTACATTTAAAAATTAAAAACACGCAATGAAGAATGATACATTTAGTTGATTAGAAAAGTTAAATGGAGAGAGTAAGTAGTTATTCTCAAAATATAAACAACAATTTATGTATGTCGAGATTTTTAAAAGTAGTCCTAAAAGCTATGTTTAACATTTTTCTTAAAGTATATCGATCTTAACCATCATTTATTTTTCAGTGTATATCACCCATGTTAAGAAACGTGAGAAGCTAGCTTAGATACAAACTAGGTACATTGTAGACGTCGTCACATAAAACAGAAACAGGACATTTCATGTGAAGCAATAATCAATCGTGAATAACACAAAAAATATCCCTTAAATAAAGCTTAAATAAAGCCCCACGCTTTTATTCCCCATGTAAAAATAAGATAACTACCCCAAAACGACACAGTTTAATAGTTGAAACCACATATATATGTCACCACGTAGCTTTCAGTAAATGTCATTGTCTCTATCTAGTCAACTTTCTGAACTATCTTCAAGATAGAAAAAAAGAATGGATATGTTTATGATGAAAAATGGAAAATATGTGTGTTTTTTGTTGGTGATGTTTGGATGTTTGGTGAATGGTCGTATGTTGTTGTCGGCTAAGGATAGACCAAAGCCTGATAATGCTGCACCTTTTGCTAGGTGGTTGGTTTCTGAGAGTTCTTGGGGTGTTTTGAGGTACTATATTTCTTGATTCTATATTTATTTGTTTTGTAGTACAGTAGTTACTTTGTATTTATTTTTTTAGTTTTTTTTTAACGGCGAGTTAGTACAATATTATAGTTAGTGATTCGATTCCTTCCCACAAAGAAGGAAACCCCCCTGTAGAGACTCGAACATGAGACCTCTTGTATGTGGTAACGACCTCCCCAGGATACCCCTGGTGGCCAGTATGGGATTGGTTGGTGATTTATAAGTCTAGGTGTCCCTTACTCTTACAAGCTAGCTAGCTTTTTGAGTGAGTTCTACGCTTGGGCTTATGAATCAATACGAGCCTAGTATGGGATAGGTCCGTATCAGAACAACAACAATAAGAATCGACTTTAATTTGTGAAATATGTAGCATAAGTAAATAAGCACCTCTATAATAAGCACTTGGGAAAGTGGTGTTTTGACTTGCTTATTGTGTAAGAAAACGGAATAAGACCCGAAAAGAAATTTACTTGTTTAGAAGTTTTCAATCTGATATGTTAATAATGGGTTTTACTGTTATAGGTTAGATATGATAGTAACGAAGTAATTTTACTTTCATCTGAAATAAAACATTTTTATATAAACCTGCTTATTTTGCCAAAAAATAAGCGGATTGTGAGAGGCAGTTTGGATGATCGAATCAATTCATTCTGCTTATTTGCTGGCAGATAAGAAGAAAAAATATGCAGTTTTGATTTTTTTGGAGAAAACCAATCGAGATAATAAGCAGCAAATAAGCACTTCAAAATAAGCAATCCCAAACACTAAAGATGAAATAATAATGGTGCTTTTTAATTTCTTATGGGGGTGTTTAGGATTGCATATGTTAAGCTTACATTTACTAAAAAATAAAAAAGGTTCGATGTCATTAAAAATCTACTTATCTCAGTGTTTGGATTTACCATGATGCGGCTTTTATTAAGGAAAAGCTTTGATCAGTTTATTGCTGTGAGGTAAAACTCACAAAATTAAACCGAGACCTGATTGATGGGGGTGTTTGGATGTGTTACAAAACGGATTACATGTTCCGGAAAGCAGCCATCATACTGAAACTAAAATACAGTCAGAACAAACCTCCACACCCTTAGCCTATAAGATACATACAGATCAACGAGAAGATGAAAATGTCTAGAGTTACTATATTTAATGGGTATAGGTACCTCATCTTTCGTGTCAGTATTCGATCAAAGTCGCATTGGTATTTGTAAATTTACCTCATTCAACTTTGTCATGTATGGATTGTATGAATATAGCTGATATCGTCAACCAAATTTTGCAGTACCATCGCAGATGACTTGGGTGGAGCGCCTTGGGGGTATGTTACTTTTCAATTTTTTTACGTAACTCATTGGAGTATTAGTACTTTAATGAAAAACAGTCACTTGATTCATGTTAATAATGATTCAGGAATGTGGTATCATTTAGTGATGGCCTACCCAATGAAGGCAAAGGCATTCCATATTTTTACTTAACAGCTTTGGATCCAACCGCACAGTATGCATTGAAAGATCATAGATCTTCTGTAACAATAAGCGAATACCCTCTTGGAACTTGTGGAAAGATCGACCCTGAAAATCCAACATGTGCTAAAATCACACTCACAGGAAAGGTATGTTAATTAGAGAATCATTCTATAGCAGATTTACTTTGGTTTTATCTACTTATGGTGATTGTGTATGCTAGTTATCCCCCGTTACTCGAGTTTGTTTCTGGGAAGCAAAACGGGCTCTCAGAAACTGCACATTTCATGTATATGTACACAGTGGACTCAAGTTTTTCAATTTTGATACAAGTGTTGATTTGGTGTAAGTTTTATCTCTTAGAGGTATAAAAAAATTTAGCCAAAGAAGAAACAGGCTAATTAGCTCAAAGAGTATCAATGTTGTCGAAAGTGAATGTACTTTTAATGTGGAAACTTCTCAAACGATCTAATTCAAAAGTTAATTTACTATTGAAATTATATGGATTACACTAATGATATATTAAAAATTAACAAATAATAGATAAAAAGCGTTTTGGGTTTCATCTTGTTTCAACTCTACAAATAATAGGTAAAATATTATTTTACCGGGGAAATTCCCCTTTACCCAAAAAAAAAAAACTCTACAAAAATACAAACTCGCCCATTTTGCCACCTCTAGAGGTTCCTTTCCCTCACAGTTGATAAATTGTTGACAAAGTTATTATGAAATTCATGTATAATGGTAAAAATAATTGTTTATTTTGTTTCAGTTGAACCAGGTAGACGCAAAATCCGAGGAAGCTGCAAGTGCTAGAACCGCATTATTTGCCAAACATGCTGAGATGAAAGGTAATACATGAATTATCTCTGAATTACTATTTCTTCTTTCTTTTTGAACGTTTGATGACATATTCTTAAACTTGTGATGCAGACTGGCCAAAGGATCATAATTTCCAGGTCTTCAAGCTGGATATCGAAGAGATATTCATGATCAATTTCTATGGTGGCCCTAAACCTTTAACAGTTGATCAATATCTCCATTCTGGAATGTAAGTCGGGATTTGGGGGTACTATGAATGCACCTAAATTATAATAGTTCATGCAAAGTGTAATGCGGTGTAAAATATTATGATATATAATAAAATCCCAGTTCTTGGTCTAATACATAAGCTTCGTGATTCTCGAGTGCATTTATAAACATCTGTTTCTGCAATTTCAGGGACGCACTAACAGCTATTTAGTGAAACACGAATATGATCCTACACTCTTGCCACACACATTCGACAAGATTTATAATTCATGAACTTGTAAAATAATTGAAGCATTTGTGTAATATACTGATTTATATTCCTGAATGTTTGTATGCCAAGGCTCATTGTTTCAAGATGACCGGAAATAACCGTCACAACGAACATTTGACATGTAAAGTTGTGGTTGTTGATCGTATGGTGCTATGTTGGCAATCAAAGAAACGACTTTTTAACATTTGTGAATATATCAATCTGTAATGTCTGACAATTCATTCTTGCTTGACTATCGTGGTGTTTATTGATGCTACCAAAATCCGCATGGTCGTCAAGGTGATGACTTGGACAATTGACTTGGGTTGACCTTGACTTCCGGGTCTTCGGTAACAGTGCTGCATGGACAAAGAAAGCTCGTTAGAGAGGTCCCCGGGCTGAGCCCGGGGAAACCCCCTCGACGATCAAGTCAGTATTGATCGTAATGGTATATATAATCATGCTTTAGAGCTAGAATGCAAGGCTATAGATAATGAGTTATGAGAGGATGTTGTGTCCTTGAATGAATGTAATACACGACCTATAATCATAAACTTGTAAGAGATCATATATATGATCAAATCTAATAGAATCTATAACAGATCACATATGATCATATCTAACAGAATCTGTAGGAGATCGAATATATTGTATGCAAGTTGATAACCCACTTGCTTGATGGAGCCTCCAACTTGCTAAGTCGTTTCTGAATATACATATCCATGATTCCATGTATACATATATGTCTAATAACTATACGGCAAGAGTAACCATTGTGTGGTTGTATTACCAATTATGATATTCAATTCACTAAATAGTATTTATTCGAGACTGAGAAGGGATACACCATTAAGCCTCCGAGTCTATGTAGGCGAGTCGTAGATGTCGTGTGCATAGACTTTAGTGATGTAGGTATGTATACGCAACTTGTACCCATATGAGTATTATATGAGTATTTAGGTAAGTATACCCATCAGGAATCAAATTCGCTCGCTGGAGTGTTTTTAAACAACACTTATGTCCAAGACATGACCATGAAACAGTAGTCAATGCATATGTATTTTTACTTTATGTCATGCGTGACTGTGAGAACTTAAAGACATCATGAAGTATAGAACCTAAGAAAACATTAATCAAAAAAAGAGCGGCAAGAGGGTTAGTGAGAGGAAGCGCACACCAGTGTAGGTTAACTACTCATAAGGATTAAGCACATAAGCTACTAGAAAATAAAACTATACCACTCATTCATATAAAGAGCCAAGTGTTTTTCATGTGTGATGTTTACCGGAAGGAAACGAAGCCACGAAACCAAAGAAGGTGTAATTGATGTAAGTGTTAATATTTAAGTCGTGCCCATTTCTCGAGGCTAAATATTACTTTTCATAAGTTAACATCATGGCTAAAATGCTCACTGACAAAGCAATTATAACAAAGAGATACATAGCTAACCCGTTTAAGCTAACATACTTTTAGAACAATGCCACATACTTTTAAAAGCATGACTCATCATATATGTTCTTAGAGTGGGCATGTTGTAACATATCGTATCTTACGGTCAATATTAATCACGACTCCGTTCCTATTTTCGTTTTTGAATAAAAGTTTGTGTTTTACTTGTTAGCCGATTTGGTGAAAATTGTCATTTTTAGTTATTTGCGTATCGTGCTTTGGGTATTTATCCGTTAAGCGTTTTAAGAAATTAAAATTTTCATATTTTATCTCCGGAAGCTTAATTATTTCTATTTTAGTATTTTCTGATTTTTCCCGCGTTTTTGCCGAAACCGCATCTAAAATAGTACTTCTACACTCTTATTATTTAATTAAATGTTTTTGAGACTAATTAACAATCCAATTGATAAAAAAATATTAACCAAAGCCCAATTTTCCCCCCTTGCTGTCGACTCCATAAGCACACTCTAACATTCCATACATTTTTTTTTAATAAAAGATTAAACCCACTAGATTTTTAATTACTCTTCCTTATATACTTCAAACCTCCCATAACACACCGTTAAAAAAAAACAAAGTTCCTCTCCTTCCTTTTCTCTCCCTGACACAGCCTCACCACAACCATAAAAAAAACCCATAATCATTCAATCCCACATCACTTCCATTCATCTCCAAATCACTACTATATTAATCCTCATCATCCCTTATCAAAAAGAGTCCACCATGCATGATTTTATGAAGTTAATGGTTTTTAAAGATTTTTGATTTTGAAGGATTTCATTGATTTTGTGAACAATTGGTGCTATAAGGGTTTAATTGCAAGTAATTGTACAAGATTTGGGATAATAAAAGTTAGGGTTTTTTTATCATTAAGGGTGTGTTTGGTCTCGTCAAATCAAAGGGAGGTCTTGATTGTTGGTTTTTGCTTGTGGCTCGATCTAGGCCGAACCCTAAGGGAGTGTTTGGTTCATTGTTTTCTTCAATTGTTGCTACGTAAGCCCCAATCTCTTGTCTAATTGTTATTTTTAATTCATGGGTTTATTTAATTTGTTTAATTTCTAGAAAATATGATGCATTCATGTTATTGGGTGATTGTGAAAGTGATATGGCGATAGGTAGTAGCTTAGGATGGTTATAAATTATATTAGATTGGATTTTGGAAGCGGATTGGGACTAGTAATTTAGGACAGCAGGTTGTTGGTGTGATGCCGAATAATTTTTGGCTTGAGGTCTGTGATTTTATGACTTTGTTGGGTAGAGCAACATACAAGGTGTATGTGGTGCTTTGGATGGAGCCGTAAGTCCTCCGGATGACCAAGTTACGGCCAAATTAGTGAAACTAGTCCAAATGGGTGACTTGCAGATAGTTTGTGTGTTAATGGAATATTTTTGGCTTAGAGCCTACTGTATCTTTACATAAATGGATAGATTATAATCTCAGGTCCATATGGTGAATTGGATGGAGTCGTATCTCCTCCGGATGAGTTAGATACGCCCAAATTAGTGAAACTAGTCAAAATGGGTCATTGAATCTAGTTATGCAGATAGTTTGTGATATAATGGAATAATTTTGGCTTAAAGCCTACTGGTTATTTACATGAATGAATAGGTTAATATCTCAGGTCCTAGTGGTGAGTTGGATGGAACACCAACTCTTCCGGATGGTCGAGATACGACCAAAACCGTGGAAACAAACTTAGTGTGTACCCAGAATTTGTAATACAGATAGTTAGGCTTGTAACGAATTTTATTTGACTTGGAGGCTACTGGGTTTTTACATGGGTGAAGGGTACAACATATGAGGACCATGTGGTTCTTTGGATAAAGCCATAACCATTCCGGATGAATGAGTTACGATCAAAATGGCGAAACTAACTAGAAATTATGCCCAGATTTTCAAACGAATATATCTTAAAAATTTTGAACCTAGGTACTGTTTTTCTAAAACTAAAAGTTGTAGATAATTGATAGACTTAAACTTGAGCTTTTGAATGGGGTTCTAACTAGTTACGGATTGTGAGATATGATCAAAATGGTGAAGCGGGAAATTGTTTCCAAAACTCAGATTGTGTACTTAGGGGTAAATTGGTCATTTCACTTAGGTTCTGGATACATTGGAGTGTTTGGTTGATAACATCAGTAAACTAGGTTCATTAAGCTTGAAACCGTTCGTTTATACCTATTACGTATTTTGAGATATAGGTCCATTAAGTAGGCGTAAGTGCATAATTGTATAGTGTCGAATTGCTTTAAACGGTTTAATAAGTATAATGGATTTTATAAAATGGGTAAATAAGTGATATAAGTGGGTTTATACTTGAAGGTATATTAGATCAAGTCCTAAAGGGATGTTTGGATAATTCTCACTTAGTTAAAGGAAATTAGAACGCCATATCATGATCACAATTTCTTTATTGTATCTTTTTCGTCGTGTGCGTTTTATTTCTTTATACTAACTCACCATTCTTTCTAGGTGATACTTAGGCGACCGTGATTTCAAGCCATCCTTGATCTAACTTCAGTATCTACTACTTCATTGCTTCTCGATGAGTTCATAGCCTCACCTTTTCTCTTTTAATGGCTTTTATAAACTGTTTTCGGGGTGAGAATACATGCTCATTTTACCAAGTAAACTCATTGCTTTCCACTACATAAGTGTTACATGACTATTTTTACTAAATCTTTTACTTGCTTACCACATGATTTCTAAAACATGTGCGATACGTGATTGTTTACTCATGAACTTACGAAAGCTTGATTTGCTACTATATGATTTGAGATAATTGAATATTATACATATATATGAAAACGAGAGTTTTGAACACATGCTTGTTTTACTATTGGACACAAGTGTTTTACATTGTATGCTATCCAGATTATTGCCTGAATATTATTGCCTAAGTTACCGCATTTGCCATTTAAGTCCCTACCAATCATGAATCGTTAATTGCTAATATAGCAAGCGCGAGTGTTATGGATAGATCTATTGGGACTGACAATCCCGGCTTTGAATTTCTGGTCACAAGTTGACCATGGTGCATTTAACATTGTGAGGACAGTTAGGTTGTTGTCAAGCATCCTATATTTTTCCTGGGGCACAAACTAGTTAAGGTTTCGGGGTCATGAGCTTAGTGCAATAATACATGTTTTAGACTACTGAATTCGTTTCGTAGTCTATTATTACTTAAATCTTGTGGTCCACTACTGATTATTACTTGATTTATTGAATCACTACTTGGATTTCGGAAATAATTCTTTGAAATGTTGTAACGCTACTTTTCTTACAGAAATATTACTTGAATTATTTCAATACTGATTTTACTTAAACCTATGAATTCACCAGCATTATTGTTGACGTTTTTGCATGTATTTTTCTCAGGTTACTATATTGCTAGCTGTGCATTGGGAGCATTCGAGTCGCGCGAATATAAATATTTTTGAAGGCTTTATAATTTGAGTACCATTCGACAAATGTTTTGAAAATGTTTTCTATTACATTTCAAATGGGACCTGTTGTAACTCTAATATTTTATAAAAAATATCGAATGGTTGACTTTTCAAAACGTCTCACTTAGAGTCGTTTTCTGTAACTTGTACTTTATGCTATGAAGTAGCACCCCAAGTGGTATTCCGTTGCGTTGTGATTTTGGGGGTGTTACACATGCGACATGCCACTTTGATTGGCTTGATTGTGTGCTCTTTTTATGGCTTTGTTGGCGTGACGCTATCTTTATTTTGACATTCCACCATTATTATATATTACGTTTTGTGTGCTCGCAATTTTTGCCTTTTAAATGGCTTTATCGGTGTGATTGTGTCTTTATTTAAACATTTTCACAATTATTATGTATTAACATTAGCTTATTCACAATTTTATTTCCTTTTAAGTTGCTTTATTGGTGGGATAGTATATTTATTATGATATTCTCACCATTTGAAATTTATATAAGCTAATTATAGCTCCATATCCCATAGTTTTTTGTTTTGTTTTTGTTAGCTACGTAGCAAGTTTGTGCATTAGCTGTTCATATTTCATTATTGGCGAGAAGATGTCATCATATGGACTTTCTCACATTAGCTTTGTATCAAGCTTTATGCTTTAGCTATTTGTAGCTTTTTATCTCTTCAATGATGGGATGATGTATTGGTCTGAACCATTTTGCCTAGCTTCATATTAAGCTTTGCGTGTTAGCAATTTTCAGCTTTGTTTCCCCTTAATGTCGGGTGATTTTTTTTGAAGTGACCATGCAACTTTCGAGCGATGACGTTTCATGTCTTGGTGTAGGCGTGCCACTTTGCGCGATAGGTTTCACGTCTTTATAAGCAATATAGCTTATTATCCCTTTTAATGGTGGGATGGTTTTTGATACTTTTTCATGTACGTAAATGATCTATTTATAGCTTTCTTTTATCCCTTTACTGGCGAGATTAGTGTCGGTGAGCGGTCGTGCCGCCTTGCGCGATGAAGTTTCGCGCCTTGTAGCAACTCTAAGTGATTTAATTTTCACGCTTCATTTAATTGGTAGTGGTTATACCACTGATGAGCGATGAAGTTTTGCGCCTCTAGAATTGACATGCTATTTTGCATGATACGATTATTTGACTCTTTGCATATGCACGCTTTGAGCGATTTTTCTATATAGAAGTGAAGCCCGTTGATAATGCAGCGTAATCCTTGACGTTTTTCAAAACGATGTTGTGCCTTAAGTAAATTCACACATGGATCAAGTTGGGGTATTGATCATTTTCATGAAGTAAGAGCGATCGTGTTGGCTTCCACTTGACTGTTTGGATAGTAAGAAACGATCCTTCGAGGTTCTGGATATATTTATGTGATTATCCTGCTTTTAATCATCTATAATAATGTTAGTAGCATAATATAAAGTGATGCATCCTTACCAATACTGTTGTTTTTTCCTTCTTTCAACTTTTGCATGAGATGATTCATAATGATTGGTCATGTGTACCTCAATGGGAGAGCCACTATGCGGAAACATTAAAATGTCAGCAACTTCAATTTATGCATTGTTGCAATGGAAATCAAGAGAAATGAATACCTCGGTGAAACTTACGTGACAAACAAGATGAGAATTGGGTTCAACTCTGTAATAGTGGTAGAATTGCTAAATGGTAGGTGCTGTTGCTAGGAACATAAACCATCTTATTGGGTGCCTCAACATACTAATCATAAGAATGCTATCTCACTGTTCGTTTTTAGCACATATCATGTATAAACATAACATAACATCCTTTTCATTGAAGAGTTTAAATTGTTATTATAGTATGGATCTGTATGGGTAGATACCAACTATGTTCCTTGCCAATGAATTTATTTTAGAAAAATAACAATAGGATTTAAATTGTAGTTCAAGACAATGTGATCATAGTTGTACTACGATTCTCTATACAGTGCATCAATTGGCAACTATTTCTTTTGATTAGAAGTTCTAGAAGTTTAGAGATTGATTGGAACTTTAGAGATTATCAAATTTCCCAGTAATCCCATTTCAACCTTGTAATTGTCATAGTTTAGAAACCCACATGATGAATAATGATACGTATTTACCTCATGCGTGAAATAGTACGGATTGTTCATCCATTGACAATTGGATGGATGTCGCCTATTCAGCTTAGTGCAGTAACTTCGCATACTTTTTAAAGCGGATCGCATCGTGTATGTTGTTAGAGCGGGTGTGCTGCATGCCTTAGTGTTGATTGGCTTGACCACATCTTGTTGAAGACTTGGACATCTAGTGATGGCAATATGCTACATGATCTAACATTGCTTGTACCTTGTTTAAATAGGTTCGTACACAATCCTAAATATGAAAAACATATATAAAAAGTATAATGGGAGGTTGCACTTTGCTCTTCTCATAATCAATGATGATTGATGTTGCATCTAACTTAGACAACGTGGGCCATTGTTTGAACCATTAGGTCTCATTTTACTCACTCTTCATATTACTGATACTAGGTGCACCATTGAGTCACAAAGTCACTCGATGGGTTAGGTGTAAAATAGAAATATCGTTGAGTAAGAACATCCCCTATTCCCTTGTTCTTTTTTTATTTACTCGTATGATATATTATAGATGTATCTATTTAGTTGCATATTATCAAAGAAACACTAGTTAATATCCCATTTTTCTTGAAACTAACTACTTACCAATGTCGCCTCGTGGGTTACGACAATAAGATTTTTTGGGACCAGGACCTGCTATAGAACCTTTTAAGAGCATGTTTTTGGATGTCTCTAATATCCAAAGCATAGTTTTAAAAAATGATTAGAACCAAAACACTGACTGTGATCTACTTCAATAAGATATAAAGTAACTATATCAAAAGAGCTGTAACAAATATATAAGTATATTGTTGGAATATGTCTAAGAATAAATAATATATGTCCGTAAATCTATTCGAGCCTACGGGGACGCACGCGTTAATACGTAAAACAATGATTAAATATATTAATGTAATATATTAGTGTTTAATAAACGATAGTTAAAAGTTTAACAAGAATTATTAGTAGTCGTTAAAAGTTAAAGGACTAATATGCAAAACCAGGAAGAGAAAACTTGCGGTTTGCCTCCCTCTCTTCGTTAGGTCGGTCGAATCCCTCTCTTAAAGGAGGTGGGAGTGCTTGCTTGCATGCCAAGCAAAGAGGTGTATAAATAGAGGCTTTTGGATTCTTTTGTTCTCATAACTTGAAATCCCTAAACATTCCTTTGTGCTCTCCCTTGTGTTCGACCGAATCCCAAAACCCACCAAGGGTTTTGGTTTTTCCTCCTTGTGTCGTGCGATCAAACCGAACACCCTTTAGGGTTTCGTTTTGTGATCAAATACCACAACCGTGGTGTTTTTGTTCGTATGTTGATTGAATCAAAGACGAAGGTGATCGTTTGGTTAAACACTACTAGTACTAGCATACTTCGTTGTTTGCTAAGAACGTATTGTGTGTGTCGACTTAGAGGGATCATATTTTGATCCTAGTGGTTTCGTGTAGTGTTATACATACGCGTATATTCAAGACGATGTTTTGTTTATTGCTAAAAGGTACACATCTTCTTGATCTCTTGTTAACTATGTTATTCTATACGTGTTAATCTTTTCGCTGCGTACTCGTGATTTTAATGGTTAAAAGTTGTAAAAACCCATTAAAATATAGTTTCGGTTGATACGACTAATGAATTGTCGCCTCACATATTTAAACATAAAGTTAATTATGAGTTTTAAGTATGACAATATTTTCTCTTTAAGAAAAGACAAGGAAAAAAAGCAAATCCTAAGGCTGCCCACAATGGTCGGTCGACCGAGCGGGTCGCCTGTAGGTCGCCCTATTGCGGCGAAGTCGGTCTTTGTGGGTCGTCGATGTCATTTTGAAGAAGGAAAAACCCTTGAAGAAGCTTATTATACTCAATTTGGTGTACCTTTCCAACAAGGAGGGCAATATAGAGCAGCAGCTCCGGGACTCTACCAAAGAAATAATGCAAAGCCTTCATATCAAGAGCGAAGACAATCAATGAAAGAATCACCGAGCAAGTTTATGAATGAATCAACAAAAAGACATGAAGAAAACTCCAACCTGATCAAGGAAATTCAAGCTTCCACAGACGCTGCTATCAGAAACCAAGGAGCTTCGATCAAGGCTTTGGAAATTCAAATCGGGCAAATAAGCAAGGTTCTGCAAGAAAGGGGATATGAAAGTTTACCTAGCTCAACTAAAACGAACCTAAGAGATCATGTCAACTCAATCTCAACCACTGTTGAAGCTAATACGACCCCGATACCCCTGATATGAAGAAGCTCAGAATAAAGAAAAAAAATGACGAATCATTTAAATCAAACACATCCTTATCTGTTAAAACCCTCGATCTGACGAAAATGAAAAATCAACTAAGAGTGTCGGTTGGTATGCTGGTAGAGGAGGCCAAAGTTTGCGCTAGAGAAAGTGACATAGGTGGCGCCGCAGGTGAAGGCAGCGGTGGCGGTGATGAGATTTTTTGTTGTTGGTTTTGGTGGGTCGTAGGTGATGATAAAGATTTAGGGTCTTTGAGATTAATTGTGGTTTGTGGTGATATAAAAAGGATGAACAAAAAAATGATGTATATTTGTGATTTAAAGTGATAGGTGTAAGTTATTGAATAAAGTGAAGAGGGTGATGAGATTGTTGCATATCCAGTTAGGAGAAAATGTAAGAACTGAAGTTGGTGAATCGTGATGAGGTAGATATAGATTTATTATTATTATATATATTATCATAGCAGTTGAAAAATCCACTGTAGAATTTAACAACTGTTAATGACGTGAGTCCAGCCCAGCCCATTCATTGGCCCACCAAATGTATTTTTGTTTTCCTATAACACTGATAATATGTCACGCATACACATATCACACATAATACACCAGTCTTCCAGAAACCACACACACACATGAATTAGGGGTTTCATCTTGAGGGGTTTTTTTATTGGGGACAAATTATTCTGGAAGGACCTTCTTCAACCCCAGGATGTGATGAGTCGACATCGAGGTGCCAAACGACTCCGTCGATAAGAGCTCTTGGGAGTCATCAGCCTGTTATCCCCGGCGTACCTTTGTTCCGTTGAGCGAGAGAATGAACTGATTGATTGATATTGGATTACAGAGGTTATGATTTTGATTAGACTTTTTAATCTTTAATTTGTTAGGGAAAAGGCATCGAATTGCTGATGTTGAAAGAATTGGTCTAAAACCCTTACTTCTTGGGTTTAGTATACCAGCCACGGCGGGTGTTTGGATTGTATATACATTTGCATTCCTATTTTGAAACGTATTTATGGTTTGGGATTGCTTATATACGGTACCCGTATCTTGGCGAGGCAGCCACATCTAGATTGTGGTTGCAGCCATGGCGAGTGTGTCGTATCGCATCTATATTCGCATCCCTATTTTCAAATGTTGACGATCTGTCAACTTTGCGAAAAGTGGAAGGATGGCAGAGAGCGAGAGTTGCTCGCCTCAACAACCTCTACAGGCGCACATTGGCATCGTATTGTTTAATTCATGCGTGTGCGTTTTCTGGAAGACTCGGTGTATTGTGTGTGATATGTGTGACATATTATCAGTGTTAAAAAAATTAGGCCCAGTGTATCCTAGCCCAAAATTTTAGCAGGAGCCTACTGTAGGAAACGACATCGTTTCTTGCTTAAAATGATAATACTTATAATGCTATGCGGTGCGTTTCACTTGGTTGGGATAATGCGGAAAGTGGAAGGATGGTATAGAGCGACAATGGTTCGCCTCGGCAACCTCCACATGCGCACCTAACCCATGGATTAATCCAGCTTTCTGTAACAATGGTTACACATAAGCCTAATATTAGATAGAATGTTATAGGCGATGATGATGATTTTTGGTGTAGTATGCGTGCTTTACTAAGACCTGTATCCTGGCTAGGCAGTCACACCAAGCATGTGACTGCAGCCATGTCAAGTCTTTGGTGCCGCTACTGTGTTCATATATCTGAGCCTCATTTGCGCAGCCTAATGATTTTGTCAATCCATCCATATTTCCTATGCTTCTTTTTAAAGTGTCGGACAGCAGGGCAGTTACGCTTAGCGCATAAAATGGGTAAAAGGGTTGTTAGTTGTGTTGGATTCTTATAGCAAAAGATGCGTACCTTTTTTTCTTTTTTTAGGCGATGATGATAATGTTGTGTTCACTGTGCACAGTTTTACCCTTCCGTAACCACTCCGCAGTTGCCATCCATCTATCCGTATCACCTACAATCTGTATGACTTTCCATAGTGTATCGTATTACATGGTATATCTGTATGCTATAAAGCAACATTGCTGATCAATTGGGCTATATGTGTTATACGTCACAATGCTACTGTATTGCGATAATAGCGCAGAGGGATCCGTGAACACCAACTACATAGAAATATACTACATTTGTTGGTTATTTAACAACATCTAACATTTCGAATTTGTTTTTCTAGGTACCAGAAATCAACGTCGGGTATCATGCGCACTCCCTAATCATCAACAGTATGAAAATTAACTTGCCTTATACATTACTATATATCCTCATACTCATCCGCACCGAATTAATACACTCACAGTCAAATGAGTAAGTTGTGTATAGGCTTTGATTATGGTTTACTTGGCTGTGATGATCCTTGACTATGTTGTGTTGGAGCAGAAAGTGGAAGGATGGCAGAGTGCGAGAATTACTCGCCTTAGCAACCTCCACAAGCCCATCTAAGACGTCGATTAATATGAGCCGATTTTATCATGTATTTGTTGAAGTAGAAACGTATAACGCCTAATTTTATGGGCTAGCTAAAGTCGCACCTCAACTTAATCAGGTTAGTGACGTGCACTTATTTACCATGTTGTCTTTAATCTTTAGTTACATTTTTTTAGTTTCTTAATGGTGGTTGCAGTTTTGGAATGGGCGAAGTTGCATGGATTCAGGTACTGATTCAATAAGCGGCTGCAGTTGGTTCGAGCTTGCAAAATTGTACACACCGTAAGTCGTTACATGAAATCCAAACACACATATGCCTATAAGCCGGCAAAATAAGTTAATCCAAACACCCCATAATAGCTTTTTACTGTTTATTTATATGTTTATTCAGGGGTGAAACAAAGATTTCAAGCTACGAATGATTATGCTACTTCATAATAAAATTAGCTGCCAAAGAACTAAAGAAAATTAAGCTTAAATCCATATGATTTTAATAGCTGTAATGACAGTAAATTGCTTTTCACAATATGACTCAGCTTTAGCAAGTATTAAGTATACACCCGCAATAGATATCAATCTGTTTACTAAACTTTTGGAAAATATCTGGATCATGTAAAGATAAGTACTTTCTGTTGGATTCGCAAGAATCAGAGAGTGGATGTCTTCAGCTCGGATCCATTGTGCAATGCTCAACATTCCTCAATCTACTCATGATCTTATCAGCCCCTTTACTGTGGAGGTATTCATATATGTGTTTAGGTATTAGACATTGTTTATGTTCCTGTTGAAATTTAGATTTTTGGGTTACGTTGGTAACAAAACGAGTAAAAGAGAAATGAATTACACTTACTTGAAGTGTCAACCAGTTTGTTATTGAAATTGCTTTTCGGGTTTCTTAGGATAGCTAAATGAATTCAATATTTTTCTAATATTGAATCTGATATATCTTTTCAGGATAACGACGAAGTTGGCCGCAGAAGCACAATAACCAGGTGCTCATAGTTTATAAAATGTTGCGTAGCTTGGAGATTTCTTTTTAAGGTAACTGAATTTTCCGTTTAGCTTTACATTTAAGTGTATAATTACTGTCTGATGTTTTTTCTTTTTAATATGCAGATTCTTTGAGCAAGATCGGTAGAGCGCCATGTTGTGACAAAATCGACATGAAAAAGGACAAGGATTACATCAAAAAAGAGTGGTACATGGATTGCTCTTGCTCAAAAGACCAGTACATATTGTTCAAATTATTAGTTTTCCATTTTTTTGGTTCTCTGTGTCGCCTTTTCGAAGCGTAACTTGAAATTGATTTGCAGGCCTTAAAGAAGTTAGTGACTGGGATTGTTAAATTACTTACGACCAAACATCTGGCACGGAGGTTACTCAAAAGAAGACAACATCATATGCAGCTTCTATATTAGTATAGTTAGCAGGTTCAATTCTAAATCTCTCTCTCTCTCTCTCATGTGCTTATGGGATTTGTGACTGTGTTGGTGACATTTGGTTGACGGGGGTTAGGCTATATCCGTGATGTGTCAAACAAGTTAAGTTACAGGCTCTAACTTGGGATAAAGCGGGCAAGATGGGCTGAAAGCCATTCACAATGTATTGAGATGCGGAATATTTGAAACTTAATAGCTCAAAAGCTAGAATATTCTTATAGCTATGTGGTGTTTGCGTGTAAACTATCTATAATTGATTGAAACGATAAATAGTGTCCATGGATTTGTTCGACCAGATCCGTCCTAAAGTACCCATTGTGACCCGTTACGTGCGACCTTGATATGCCCTTATTAAAGGAACATTAAATAGTTTTGTATCACTTATTGATGGCATTTTATTTTGAGCCAGATGATTACTTTTTGAAGACTGCTTATTTTGACCCAGAATAGGGTGATAAATACATGTAGTTGGATGACCCTAAAACACTCTAAACTATTCTATCTGCTTAAAAATAAGCAGATATACAGTAAAGTAGAAAACGTTAGTAGTCCCAAACGCCCTTTAAACGTGTTGGATGCTTTTAAACATGTGATATTTAGTGCAACATTTTTTGATTGTTGGTTCGAAATGTATCCATCACAGCTGTGTTACTGTTTTTTAAACAGATTTGGACAAAAAGGTTTAAAGGAATCTTAAGGCACATGAACATTTACATATTTGACCCGTTACCCAAAGTCTCGCATCTAAATAGTGGCATGATTACATATTCTGGAAGTGGTGCACCTGAAGTTGAAGGTTGTGATCATCATGTTGATTTCTTGAGTGAACTAAGAAAAGCAATGAACCACTGAGCTTAGTTGGATCCTATTTGCTTATTGATACATGTGTTGTTAAGTGTCACATGTACATTGATTAGTCAAGCAGTCTTTTCTTTTGGAGGCTAGGAATGGATATAACAGCCAATTCATTAATTTGTTTAATGCATAAATATTGATGTTATTTTGGTATATACTTCGATATATGCTTCCCATTGTTTATGACTAATTCTACAGTTTGAAGCAAAAGAAAAATATACCACATATTAAAGTTTGCTTTACTTTGTGTTATTATAATTAATGGTTGTCATCTTTAATTGACTATATGAATGTCATGATTAAATAAGTTGTTAAAGAAATGTATATGGAGATGAAAAAAAATAGAAACAACACATTCATCAAGTTTTACGGTGTAATTTTTTTATAATGAAAAACTTCGATCAATTTAACCGAACATGTTAGAAAAACATAAAACAAAACATACAAAACGCCAAAAATATGTAACACTTGATATGACAAGCTCATAATGTTTTTCAATTTTGCACCAATACGAAATCAATTAATCTTTTTTTACAAAGCGTGTTCTGAATAACGTGTTCTGTGTTCTGAATAGATGTTGCATAATGGCGTAATTAATTCGAAAAAAATAAGCCCCGCGGCAACGCGCGGGCTACCATGCTTGTTATAGTTATAGTAAGTTTGATTGGGCCCTATGATACAAAATAATGGGCTACACCAAAAATGGTTCAAATAGTCCAACAACATGAAATTTGGGCTAGTAAAACAGGAGCAAAAAGACTTATACCCCTCCACTAAATACACTTAACGGAAAAAGTTAACACCCATCCAAAATAAGAACGACCAGCGTTACAAGTTTTAAAATTAGGGACGCCTAGTGTATTTAAAATGAAATAGGGACGAAACATGATTTTGGTATAAACCATAGGGACGAAACGTGTAATTTTTTCAAAAAATGTATAATACGAATACAAACGTATAAACCAGAAATTTGGACCATTTGTCCATCGGGTTTTATTTTGTTAGAGAAAAAAATAGACAAGGGTAAAATAAGATATTACGTTAATCTGTATAAAATTGAAAAATGAGAAAAAAATTTTCTTTTAAAAGATATTAAAAAAATGCAACAAAATAGGTTTTTAGCTTTTTCACTTTCAAACAAAAAAAATTTCTTAGAAAAATAAGATATTTTATCCGAGCTAAACACAGCTAGTTTCCTAAAAAAATATCTTTGAAAAGACGATTACTGTTGGAAAAATCATACTACTAGTATTTCCCGGCTTATTAGAGTACAAAAATGACGTAATCAACAAGTAGATATGGTTCCTGGATAAACAAACTATCAACTGGTTCTTGTTCTTCACTCCGGCAACTGAATTCCTTTCCACTGTCCAAAACCCAACAACAAATTAACTAATTCATTCAAATAAATAACAAACTCATTTCTCTAAAATGTTACTCCAACAACCTTCACCTTCACATTCACTTCAAACCCTAACAACCACCACTTTCATCCCCTTAACCACCTTCCCCAACCACCACCACAAACCACCACACCGTCACCACCTCCTCCGCATCTCCGCCACCTCCGCCGACACTCACCACCTCCCCAATTCCGCCATCCGCCGTATCGCCGATAAACTCCGAACCCTCGGCTATGTCGAAAACAACGAAACTAATAATAACCAAACCCTAACCCTAACTACAACCACCACCTCACCTGGTGAGATATTCATACCATTGCCTAACAATGTACCTAAGTATCGTGTAGGACACACGCTTGACCCGAGCTGGAGCACGCCCGAGAATCCGGTTCCGGACCCTGGCTCTGGGACTGCGATTAGGCGGTATAATGAGATTAGGAAGGAGGTGTTGAGGGAGAAGAGAGATAGGAGGGGGGAGGGGGAGAGGGAGAAGGTGCCGATGATGGCGGAGTTGAAAGTGGAGAGAGGGGAGTTGAGAAGGTTGAGAGGGGTGGGGATTGGGATTAAGACGAGGCTTAAGATTGGGAAAGCCGGGATTACGGAAGGGATTGTTAATGGGATACATGAACGATGGAGACGGAATGAGCTTGTGAAGATTGTTTGCGAGGATATGTGTCGGTTGAATATGAAGCGGACTCATGATTTGTTAGAGGTTAGATTGTTGATTATATGATTATTGCGTTTATAAGTAGTAGACTATATAACGAAAATAATTTCACTATTCCATGTGGGTCGTCACTTGTAGAACGTAATGCCAAGCATCCTATTCTCCTAAATATTTAGATAATCATCACAATGATGTTAATGATTACTACTTATTTAGCATCAATAGAATGTGAGTTGCTGCAAGAAAACTGATTTTCGAGATGAATGCAAAGTACTTACTTGCTTTGACGCTAGAAGTTCACCCATATGAGTAATTGACATTGTGGTGCTTGGACTTGCGATTAAAATGATAATAAACCTTTGAGTTGCTATGAGAAAACTGATTTTTGAGATATGTAAAATTATTTAACTATCCATAGGTTTAAGCACATGATTATCTAAATTATCCGATTCTGATTTAAGTTGTATAATTACTTGGAAAGTGCAAATCCAAATAGCACATTGAAGTTAGAAGTGGAATTGTTTCATAGGATGTATGAGATCTAATTTGAGCTACGTTTAGCTAATAATACTTTTCTATCTTTAAACATATTTATTTGACATAGATTTCTGTTTGGAATATATATCTCAGATGAAGACAGGGGGTTTGGTTATCTGGAGGGCTGGAAGCATTATAATATTGTACAGGGGAGCTGATTATAAGTATCCTTACTTCGTTAATAACACTAAGCCTAACGATGCATCTGAGGGCGAATCAACAAGTTCATCTTTGGACTCTGAAGAGGGTGATGTTCAAGAAAGCTACTCAATTGGCACAGAGGATGTCGCATCTGATGGTCAGACAAAAATGACTCAGACACCTTTGATTAAAGGCGTGGGTTCTCGAACCAGGGTCCGCTTTCAGCTTCCTGGGGAGGCACAGCTTGCGGAAGAAGCTGACCAGCTTTTGCATGGACTGGGCCCACGGTTCACTGATTGGTATGGATATGACCCTCTACCAGTTGATGCTGACCTTTTACCAGCAGTTGTCCCTGGATATAGGAAACCATTCCGCCTCCTTCCTTTTGGAGTTCAATCAACATTAACAAATGATGAGATGACAACTCTAAGAAGACTTGGGAGACCTTTACCATGTCATTTTGCTTTAGGTCCGTGACTCCCATATCTTAGTTCTATTTTATATCTATTAAATTAGAGGCATCAATCTCAGCCTATGTAGATATGGGTCATATGAACAAAGTTTGAAATGTTAGTTAAAAAGTAAGTCCATCGCATATGGTAACAGTCACCTATGGCGTAATCAAGTCCTTACAAATTCTTAAAATATTTATGAGGAAAAGATCAGTATATAAATAGCAGTTTTTGTAATAAATCTTTATTTTGTCAATATAAAAGAAAGAAATGCGCTGGCAGGCAACCTTCCAGTAAAATTTTCCTCGCTTTGACCCCACCATATATTTGCTTGTATTGACCCGTTTACCCAATCCACTCATTTATTACATACTCTTTGCTGTTGTCAAATGTCAATTCCTGTTGCCTTTGTCTTCTTGTACCAGGTAGAAATAGGAAACATCAAGGCTTGGCTGCCGCCATATTGAAGCTATGGGAGAAATGTGAGATTGCAAAGATTGCTGTCAAGAGAGGAGTACAGAATACCAACAGTGAGCTAATGGCTGAAGAATTGAAGGTCAGTGTAGGAGTTTTAGTTTCTTAAAATTGATACCATAAGTTTTATTAAATGTGTTGGATAAAATTCTAATCGTACCTATATCGCCCTTTCCTTTATGATGCTTCTAAAACCCATGTGAAAATCTGAACGTTTTTGGTACATTTAATTATAAAAGTATGAAAGTATCTTTAAAGGTGAAGCTAGAGGTGGCAACGTTTATCTGTTTACAACCTCTGAAGAAGTGTTGAACCTTTTTTGATAAAATTCATTTTTTGTCATCATATTTTAGAAAAATTCATATCAGCCTCAACCAGCTTCATCATAGTATGCTACATTGTAACTTGTAGTTCAACCTTTGATTTTCATCAGTATATATGTATTTTTTCCAGCACTACATTGATACCTGACGAATGATAAATGTTTCAGTGGTTAACGGGAGGAACGTTACTTACACGGGATAAAGAGTATATTGTTCTGTATAGAGGTAAAGATTTCTTGCCAGCTACAGTTTCTTCAGCGATTGAACAAAGAAGGAACCGTGGAGTTGATGTGCTTGAAAGAAAGAAGCTTTCTCGTTCATCATATGTCCAAGAGAATAAAGATAAAGAAATCGGGAGTCCATCTGCTGCTGAACCTAGTGGAATGAGAGACCAGAAACTAGAACTGGCCATTGAACAAAGGAAAAAAAAGTCTCGTGAAGCAGCTATTAAGAAGACTACCTCCAAGTTGTCTCAGGTATCCATTTACAATGATCAAATGATTCATTTATCATCATTTTTATAATACTTTTGCTCCATATTTAGCAACGGAAGCCAGTTTCTATATGGTATTGTCTTCTGGCCCTTGTTACGCTGCCTTTAATCATAGAGGTGACCGCTTTTTGACCCATATATCCAAAAAGGGTTCATATTTTTCTCCCAAATGGGTCAAATGTGTTAACTGGCTACACGGTGCCCAAAGTGCATTCCGATGCTTAGATACTCCTAAATCACTTCTATTCGTAGAAGGTAGGGTTGATATCTTAATAGTAACCTGATTTGCTTGGACTGTAGAACACTTGATACTTCTTGTTAGTTGTTGCCCAACTTTGCAACCATATGATATTTCATGTTGACATTGCTAGGCATTGGAGAGCAAAGAAAGGGCAGAGAAGCTTCTGGAAGAGCTGGATAAGGAAGAGATCAAACAACAACTCGAGGTAGATAAAGAAGGTATCACTGAAGAGGAACGATTCATGTTGAGGAAGGTTGGCTTGAAAATGAGGCCTTTTCTACTGCTGGGTGAGTCTCAGTTATTTTCCATAACATGTCACTTAAAGCCTAAGATGGGAGGTGTCAAATTAGGCGGTTAAGATGGGTTGGGTAACTGGTCAAAATTAGTTAGTTGCAGCTCAAAACAGGTTGGGTTAGCCTGAAACTCATTTTTCCCTGTTTTCTTCTTAAGTTTTAGATATAGTTAGTGTGATAAAAATGAATATAAAAACTATATATTACAATAATAGTCCTTTTCTTGATAAAAGATTAAGGAGGTTGTAGACACTAAACACACGATCGGTAACTATAAACATGTTTGACCCACTTGACTTGTTTTATTTTCTGCTACTTTTATCATTTATTTTTACCCGCCCGTTAAAGGTAAAACATAAACCAAATTGACACAATTACTAGTGAGTGAGTAGAAACTGCCACCTCAACGTTAGGGCCAAGACAGTTCACAAATTTCTTCTCCCACTAGGAAACTGAATGAGTATTTATCTTCCCCTTTTCAGGAAGGCGTGGAGTTTTTGATGGAACCGTTGAAAATATGCATCTTCACTGGAAATATAGGGAACTTGTTAAGATATTATCTGGTGAGACGAACATTGATGAGCTTCATGCAGCAGCAAGGACATTAGAAGCAGAAAGTGGTGGAGTTTTAGTGGCGGTAGAACGAGTTCGCAGAGGTCATGCAATTATTGTCTATCGTGGCAAAAACTACAGACGACCAGCTACCTTGAGGCCACAAACACTCCTTAATAAAAGAGAAGCATTAAACCGATCCATAGAAGCCCAACGTCGAGAGGCAAGTACATATATTATTTTGTTAAATATTAAACATGATTAGTGATTAAATGCCAACACAAGGATGGAGTTAACACTTATGTCATGATGTTACCATCACAAGTGCCATTATTCTATAGTTGCTTAATTTCATATCTCAATATTAATACGCAACTAATGCAAAATGGAAGCATACTGAACATATGCTTGCAAATATTAGAGAAACTCATACCTTTAGAAGAAAATGATTATATTTTGCAGCGTCAGCCAAAGGTAATGAATATTTCTAATATAACGCATGATTGGAATCCCACATCTAACGCAATTTACTGAAAAAACAAAATAAAATGAAAAGTGAAAATCATGAAATCGGGGGAAATTCGAGACTGGAGCCTCTTCGAGGCATGCTTTTGCAAAACTTTATCTGCTCTTGTCAGTTCTCAGTTACCTCTTTTATGCAGTCCTTGAAACTTCAAGTGTTGAAGCTTGGCAAAAATGTTGAAGAGTTAAAGCTGAAGTTGGTGAGTGCGGATGTTGTCGTTGGTCAATTTTGTAGTAGGCATTGGTCTGTTTGTACTCGCTAATAATTTCCAAAAACCACTCAATTTATCTTAAACCAGGCCAAAAGTGAGGACGCAATTACAAATACTGAAAAAGATCAGAATATACAGTTGGTGAGTGTCCTCTGTTAGTTATTACATTTTATGTTTACTAATTCAATCTATAAGTATACGGCATCTCTTATTGAGCAATGTTGTTGTTATGTGCTGCAGCAGGAGATGAACAGCCTATCAGCTGAATATAGGAGTACTGATACTGATCTTGAAGGTTATGAATCAAATTCTACTGATCAAGACAATGGGCAGGTGAGGATTAGTAACTTGTGTTGGGAATTTATTAGTGATGGCAAATTGGGCGGGTCAGGCAGGTTGGGTAATCGGTCTAAACCCATTTGTGTTTAAAACGTCTGTTTTTAGTAAAGGTCTTAAGGGGCCGGGTTTGTTTGACCCATAAGTATCGTTCATTTGCTCAATGATTTTAGTATTATCATAAAAACCAAATACTAAATCGTCAGGTTTCTTTGCATTTGGTATATATTTGTGTGGCTCCTAATGCATATAGTGCTTTTGATATTCACAAAGATTTACTTATTAAATTTGGTCTGGGAATTTACGTATCTGCAACTTGAAGGAAAGGGAACTTGATGGAGGCGAGTTAGTTATGTCAAACGTAAATGATAGCTTAAACGCATCAGAAGAAAGCCTAGAAACCGATAATGAAAATCTGCCGGAAGTTTTCCCGTCAGAACATGCCGAAAAGGATCAATCTGAGTTCACAAAAGATAACTTAAAGCCTTCGATTGAGTTGGTGAAAAGAAATAATGAAACAGAGGAAGCTAATATGCTAAGCCCCTCAACTTTTCCAGATGCTTTTAAGGTAAAACATTTATGTATTAATGTCAATTAAAAAAAAAAAGGGGGGGGGGGGGGGTGCGTTTTTAAAGCAATTATCCGACTCTTCTAAATCTAAAATTCAACTAGTATAATGTATGCCAAAATCTAAATTCAACTAGTATATGTTCCAAAAAAAAAATTTCAACTAGTAATAATAAGTTTTTTAGTGTTTGGGTAGTTACTACTTTACTTAAGCTTATGATGTAAATATGTAGGGGTCAAATAATCAGTTTGATAATAGCTGCAGCAAAACTGATTATTATAAGGTAGAGTGCATTACTTCTATACCGTTATTGTACCCATTGCTTCATTAATTAAAAAATGTTTGTTGGGCACTTGACACCATCAGAGTGATTTGTTAAATGTTCAAGGGACAAAAACACATCCAAACACCATCTCTTGCACTAAATTTTGATATAGTTGATTATATGGTTTTAGTTATTCAGCATTATATACCCACTTTCAAAATGCATGTCAAATACCCCCTAAACCAGTTTTTATTATATGTTTGCAATGAATTATCATCTTCTTTTTTTCTCCGTAACGCGGAGTTGGCATATATTGTCTATTTCAGCTAGAAGCATCACCAAGAACCGAGCCTTGTGTATCTGCTACGAGGACTGAGGTCCCATCATCACCAGCTCATGGGTCTGGAGTCAACGAGTCAAATGGGAAACAACGCAGATCTGCTTTTCTTTCGAATAAAGAGAGGCTGCTTTTGAGGAAACAAGCCCTTAAGATGAGAAAACGTCCTGTTTTAGCAGTTGGTAAGCTACAAGTGGTGACACTAGAGGTGGAGATATGAGCGGGTCAAGCAGGTTGGGACAATGGGTAATGTATTAGATATGATTGTAAATAATTTTACTAGAGGTGGCAGTTTCTACCCTTGTATGAATATGTTGATCCAGGTTACGCTTCATCTTTAACAGGTCAAATAATATATCGCTAAAAGAAAACTTGTGCTATTTATTGCTTACAACTTACAAATAATTATGGCCAGAACCTTACAATAACAAGTTACCTAACCCACGTGGCCCGCTCATTTTGTCACCTCCAATCTCTACTTTCGAGTGCACAAGATGCACTATCTTGCAGTGAAGACAAATAAAGTAGCTTTTGCTGTAAAACTATAGATTGTTATGCCTAACAACACTATAATATATGCAGGGAGAAGCAATATTGTCAGCGGGGTGGCTAAAACAATTAAAACTCACTTTCAGAAGCATCCCCTCGCTATTGTGAATATAAAAGGAAGAGCCAGAGGGACTTCAGTGCAGGAAGTGGTTTCAAAGTTGGAGGTTTGCATCACGAGTCCACCCAACTTTACAACTGTAAGATATGAACTAGTAGTCAGCTCAGTGATAACTAAAATTGGTCATCCTATTTCCATTGCAGGAAGCAACAGGTGCAATTCTTGTTTCTCAAGAACCTAGTAAAGTCATTCTGTATAGGGGTTGGGGGGCTTCAACAACACAGGATTCCAACCAATCTAGTGTGAAACAAAATCGAAGTGACTATGAAGGTATTCTTAAGCCAATAATCTCCCCAGAGCTCATTTCGGCAATTAGGCTTGAATGTGGATTGCAGGATAACAAAGTCCAAGAGAGTGATGGCGTTTCTTAGCGTAAAATTGGTATTGTTGACTTTTCTTACTCTTATTTTGGTGGTTTTGGTTTTCTGTCCAACTAGAGGTGGCAATATGGACTATTTGTTATGAGCGATGTGGGCTGTCCTTTTTATCTCAAATGGGTCAAATCAAAGTTTTCAGTTAAAAAGGGAATGGGTCAAGCGGATTGACTGTCACCCAATGTCTAATTCTAGTGCATAGTATTATAATAGCTGTTTTTGTAACATATAATTGATGCGTTTATCATTAGCAATTAGACAAAGGTGTTTGTTGGTCAACCAAGCTCACCTGGTCCATACTAAAAAGTACTTGTTTTGACCTTTGACCTGTTACCAACCTGACTGACCTGCTCTTCTTATGACCTCTATCCACAAACAGTTGCTGTGCGTGTCATCTTTATTCTGTTACTTGTGATGCAGGATCGGGACTTTCAGCTCATACAGGTAGGCTATCAATGCTGTTCTTGACTATTTCTTGGTGCATTGTCTAGTTTTACAATGCATACGTTTTCTAATTGGAAGGTCAGACTCTAGTGATAAGGCATGTATCCCAGCAGTGTTTTATTAGAATTGCCATCGCGGGTGGGAATCTGGAGGGTTATCGGTTTTCCCAACAACTAAGAATGGTAAATTACCTGTGTCCTGTTGAAGATGAGTCTACTTGAAGGTCAATTTTGTCTTGCCTAATTGAGAGAGTTGCTCGTTGCTGAAAAGCCTACAAGCTTTTACAGAATTTGACAGCCGCACCCAAAAGATTTGGGTATCTTATTATGATAGTGAAACTGTATATATGGATTAAAATTAAAATGTTGCATACACATTTGTAGCTGCTTGGTTTCTGACTTTCTGTACTAGGTAGTCTTAGAGCACTAGGTATGGTTTGGTGCCATGGCTCAAGCCATGGCAAAAAGTGTATTTTTTTTTCCACAATACCAAAAACTCCCATAACACCAAAAAGTGGCTCCTTGGTTAACACCATATTTTTTGGTGTTACGGAAAACTTTTCCATATTTTTTTTTTCATTTTTATATATTAAAAAAACTATAAGCTTAAAATTATTTGTTACTTCATCAAATATTCACATATACATTGTACTTTTTAATTAATCTTTGTAATTTTTTTGGCCCATCAATTAGCTAATTGCCCATAAATAAAGCATTAACCCTCCAAACTCATCTCCTAGATAGAAACATTCGCCCCATCTCCTTTTTCCTCTCAAACTCAGTCAACAACACTCATCTATACTTTTGCTTATCCCTCCACAAGAAACTGTATAATCATCTTCACCCTTATATCTCATTAACCAAAACACACATATTCTCATTTCAGCCAAAAAAGAAAAAGTATACACAAAAACGCGAGATCTGAAAACGCGAGACGCGGTACGGCACGTGGCGTTTTCATGTCGCGCTTTCTCCCACCATCTCGGCTGGTGGTGGCGGCGCGAGACGCGAAAACGCCACCCACGGTGTGGTTTTCGCGTCGTGGGCTGGCGTTTTCGCCGATGGCTCAAGCCACCAGCCACCGTACCTTGTGCTCTTAGAACTAATTGAGCCAAAGTATCGCTTTATGGGAAATGTGCCATGCTATATCATTTAACTTGTTTTTTTAATCTATATTTAGCACCTGCGATTTATTTGTGGATATATAATAGGGTTAAAGTCATTAATTACCAACGTACTTTCAAAAATTTTCACATCTTACCAAGATGGTGGTTTTAATATCATTCTTACCTTCCTAACTTGTTTGTACCGGTAAATATTACACATATAATTATCATAATTTTCACGTCATTTTTTTCCACGTGGCGTTGACTATCGTTGACTTTTCCACCTCAGCCATCTTCATCTTCCTCCCCCTTTAAGCAAAACCCTCATCGACTTTATTAGTTCTTGCAAACCCAAATTCAGTTTGAGCAATATTAAGATCCAAACCACCAAAAAATTCATCTTTATCATCGGTAAACCCTAAGTCACTATGAGCAATATTAAGATTCAAGCCACCAAAAACTTCATCTTTATCATAGGCATAATTTATTCTCCCCCACATGAACTTTTATTCTCCCTCACATGAACTCAAATCGATCAATGTTAAGATCGAAACCGCCAAATTCATCATCTCTTACATCAATAGTCTCTATTCCCGATAACCCCATTTTAACTTTCATATCAAAATCCAATTTTTCGTTAAATTCCAAAGCACTTTCAAATTTCAATGCTCTCGTCACCACTAGACTCTATACCACACTTGCCCTTCTTATCTGTCTCAAATCCGACACTATGAAACAAATCTTGTAGTCCATCTGGCATGCATTCACGCTGTCAGACTTGGTTATACAAATAATCTGAGGAGAACTAAGGAATTCTTGTTGACTAAAAGTAATTGTGATGGTGGTGGTGAAAACAAACGTTGAGGATGGCGGTGGGTGTTGGAGCGAAAAAGAATAAGTTCGCCGGAAAAGATGAAGTTCGCCGGAAAAGATGGAGATGTTGGTGATGGTTTACATAAGCAAAAAGTACTAAGGGTTAATTGTATGTCCTACTTCATGTGAAATGAATGAAATATGAAAAAGTGATTTATCTTTTTGGTTGTTGGTTGTGGCATAGAGAGAAAAGAGATGAAGGTGGCGTGCAGATTGAGATGGGAAGCATTTTTGTGGTGGATGTGGTAACTGTGATGAAATTAAAGTGGGGGCGTGATGTTTGACTAGGTAGTAATATTAAATATGTGGGGTGAGGTGGAACAACTTGTGTCGAGATGGCGTCTAGGTGGAAAACAAAAAAAATAAAAATTGAATTTCACCGGTTAAAAAAGGTGACGTGTCGGTCATTTTACCTTTTTAACCGGTGAACACCGGTACCATTTGAGCTAGTTGGTAAGTTTAAAAATAAAAATAAAGTTTGTAAGGTAATAATGATACTAAAATCACCATCTTGGTAATATGTAGAAATTTTTGAAAGTACATTGCTAATTAATGACTTTAACCCTATATAATAATACAAAAACTTGTTATTCGTCCTTTTCAGTATATAAATAATCGTATAGTTTGGGGGAGATGAAGTTAAATTCAGCCGTGTAATATACAACCTTTTGCTATTCTTGTACTTGGTATTTTGCATTTTAAACAAAATCATTTGATTCCGATAGAGAAGTGTTATCGGAAATTGCCGCATTGACCCGTTTAATATGATTTAGACACAGGTGCTCCACAAAGTACTATTTCTTTCCTTTCGTAATAAGTATTCATTTTGTTATTTCTCAATTTCAATCTAGATGATTACCATGCATGTTGGCACTGGTGTATAGTGTTTGATAAAATTCAATTGCGTTGAGATGGTGTGATCTACGTGTTTCTCTTTTATACTCCCTCCGTCCCATATTAAGTGTCCATTTTTGACTTTTTGAATTCTTTTTTTATAAACTTTGACCGTAAATATTTTTCTTTATGTTATATAATGCTTACTGAAAATTATACCAATGAAAAATACATTCGAAACTCTATCCATTCATATATTTTGCATTGAGTATCATATAACATAAGAAGAAATAATTAAGGTCAAAGTTTAAGAAAAAAGACTTTCAAAAGTAAAAAATGGACACTTAATATGGGACGGAGGGAGTAATTTATTTGTGTAGCACTGAATAGTTTTAGTTGTAAACTTGTCCTGATGTTTATATACCCAACAATATGTCCTTGCACCTTTTATCCTAAAACATTTTTCACCACAACGGAATATCGTCAGAATATCAGCTATATTATATATTATTTGTAATAAAAGTTGTACAGTAGTAAGTTTAATTTAAGGATTAGGATCCTTTAAAGTTCAAAAAGGTAAAGTTCTCTCACAAATAAAAAGAAAACCGGGTCTCGCAGTGGTCCCCGGTATTACCCTTGTGAGAAAACTTTACCTGAACTTTAGAGGATCCTAATCCTTAATTTAAATCTTTAGAAAAGTAAAATAAGGGGGTGCTTGGTTGGGGGTTTTAGAGGGTGAGGAAAGAGTATTATAATAAAAAGTGGTGGTTGGTTATGTATAATAAAATCATCCATTACCTAAAAGTGGGTAATCACTCATTACTCACCAAATTGGGGGTAATAAAACTCATTATCATGTAATGCTTTTTATTGACAGTTTTTTCCCATTATTCACTCCTACATTCATGACCCTTTAATTTTGTTTTTGAATAATCTAACATATTTCAATATTTATTTATTTATAAATAAGATATTTAGCCATTATATTCCTTAGTATACCCATTGCATACCTATTGTATTTCCCTTTCCCGTTCATTTATTTGAACCAAGCACACCCTAAGATATAAACAATCGAAGACTATAATATGTTACTCTCCCCATTCCGAATATGTTACTCTCCTTATTCCGGAACCTTACCATTGTCACGCGTAGGGCTGAGCATCAAGTTAAAACCAAACCGAACCGAATAGAAAACCGACTATGAGGAAAACATAAACCGAAAACTGAACCGAAGTTAACCGAGCAAAACCGAAACTGAACCGAGCAAAACTGAACCTAACATATAGTTTAGGCGTATTTTTCTTTGTTTTATCCCGAACCGAAGCGAGCAAAACTGAAACCGAAAACCATAAATATACAAAACCGAAAATGGTCGGTTCGGCTCGGCTCGGTTTGTCGGTTCGGTTCGTTCAGTTTTCGGTTGGTTTTACTCAGCCCTTACTCACATGCCACCCCACTCATTACTCGAGCAGAAAAGAGAGGAAGATGTGAGCCTGCTTACTTTTCATGTATAGTGCAATATGTGGGTCTTATGGGTGTTTTTATTTTATTATTATATATTTGATTTGTGAGTGTATGAGAGGTATTTTGTGAGGTATGTTTATATAAAATAGGTATTTTTAATGACGGTGATGAGAGTTATGACCATTGTGACTGAAGGGGATAGGAATGTGTTCAATGGTGATGTGACGTTGAGGTAGATGTAAAGAAATGGTGACCGTTGTGTCTAGCTTAATGGAAGTAGAACAAGTTTAACATTTTGTTCAGCATAATGAAATTATTATAAAACCATACAAAAATGAACCCTCCGGGTCATAATAAATGTTTTAACCCGAACCCTCCGGGTCATAATAAATGTTTTAACCCGAAAATGAATCCTCCAGCCCGATCCAATACCATATATCATCTCCCACCCACTCTCTTTCGCTCTTCCTTCTATCTCTTCTCTCTCTGTCTTCTCTCTCTATTAATTTGCCACTAAGCGTGACTAAGATTTCCACTAAACATGATTTCTCGCATGTATGCCACCTGTGCTTTAGCATGGGTTAATGTGCTATATAATCTGTTGAATCTTGCATTTCGTTTTTTAGGGTTTTTAGTTGTGGTTGACAGGATCTTCTGCTGTTTAAATTGGGTAAGTTTTAGGGTTTATTGTTTAATGTTGTTGATGGTTCGTCGTTTGTTATTTAAGGTTCTTGGCATATGCGTTTTTAGGTTGTCAATTTGTTTGTTGCTTTTGTTTTTGTCATAGTTTAGTGGATGCATTAGTGGCTTTAATTGTTGTGGGATTTGTGTTCTTAGATTGGTTTGGTCTGATTTTGATATTGCCTTTGTTTGTGCTATTTGTTTTTGTTTACTTTTGTTTAATTTAGTATTGTTAGGGTTAATTAACGTCTAGTGTTAGTAGCTTGAACAAAATGAGGCTTAAGCTTTTAAATTGACATATGATAAAATGTGTGTTTTAAAAGCATACTGTATTGATAAGTTAATTGTTGTTTTCAATGGTTGTGTTGGCTTGTTGGGTTCATGTTTAGTATGTTATCTGTCCCGTGTTAAGTGTTTACTCTTTGTTCATGATGTAGTGTCCTTTAAGGGTTAATTATTAGTGTATGATTGGGGTGTTTGTTTCGGCTTTGTAGGGGCGTTATGGTGGTGATACCTTTTATAAGCGAAATGAAACTTAAGTTGAAAATCATGTAAGTTGTATTTCATGTAAGGAAATAAATCATGAAACAGAAGCTGAAATGGAAAAAACATTTTGTTGTTGTGGGGTTGTATGTGTTGGGATTTTTGTTTGTTGATTGCAGATGCGATGGGGTTTTGTTCTTGAGGGAGGTTGTTACGATTGTTGTTTCTTATCGCGTTAGTAGTTTTAACTTTAATTTTAGTTTATGTTGACTGATTTTATTAATTAAGTTTTGTGCTTTCTTTTATTTGTAACTAGTTGAGGTTTTGTCATGTGTGTTAGTGATAAGATTTAGTTAATGCTTGGATGATATGTGTTGTGTTTTTTGGGGTTTGCACCCATAGCGGATTAGCACATTCATATGTTAAATTTTGAGGTTATCGTATCTGAGGTGCGGGCAATCCTCAGATGTGCAGCCATGGCGGTGTACCCAAACGTGGACTACGTTTTGTATGATGAATTATATGTTGCTGTTGATCTTGATGATACATTTGTGGTCTTTTTATAATGGTTTAGTGTTGTGTCATTTCGTTATCATTGATTTGAGGTTATATGTGTCTTGGCTGGCAAATCATTTGCGTGCAGGCCATTGGCCGGTTAGCCCGTTCGCGGCTACCTTTTGTATAAACTGATTAGTATGTTATAGGTGGTTTAAACGATACATATACGGTGATCACAGCTCTGATCAAAGTGTTATAAGCTGATGGTTCGGGAAACGTTTGTTCTGTGGTGTAAATGTGTATGTCGATGTAGCTCTTTGGCTTGCTTATAATTTTGGATTACGCTTTCGTCCGATGCCACTGATCACTTTCGTTGTGCTATCATGGCGTGGTCGATAGTGATGGGTGTCCTTGTGACGATGATTGTAGGCTTAGAAGCTGCAATATTAGCCGAATTTTTTTGCTTAAACTGAAGAATTATGGTTTCGGGCTTGCTTATATATTTGCATTACAATCTTGATGCCACGTTGCATTTCGTTGCCTACATACTAAGGACGTGCGACGATAGTGATTGGGTGTGTGCGATAGTTGGATTCACACAAAGGTGTGAAAATCTACGTTGAATGTGGGCAGAATGTGATTGCCTATCTGATTATACCTATTTTTGAAAATTACTCTGACTTATATTAATAGGCGTGATGATATTATGTTGTGCTGTTTCGTTCCAGGTGAAAAAAACGACCTGTATCTTGGCAGAAGGCATCGCCCTTCAAATGGTGTGTGCAGCCCATGGAGGGTTGACTGAACTTTTACTGGGGTCCAACACTAGCAAATATGAGCCATAATAAGTAACATTTTTGTTATATTTTAAGTGTCATTGGAAAAATAATGGTTATTGCTGATGGTTAAAATTGTTGCCTCAAATTGAGGGGTGTTTGGTTCACGGTCAATTTTGATCAAGGGTGTGTACTTCTGTAGGATTTGAAAACACAGTTCAGTTTATTACATATGTACAGTCTGGTTTTAGGCAGAAGCGTGCTTATGGATCCAGAGGTTAATGAGGAGGTTAAACTCAGGTATGGTGATTCGTATATATTCGTCCATTGCTTGTTGTTGATTTGTGGCATTGAGTGCTGATGACATAATTACTCTTGTGATAATGCTGATGTATTCTATTGTTTTTTTTGCATAAGCAAACTATGATGAACCAATCTTGGTGCAATAATATCTTAAATGTTATAAAATTTGGATGGAAAACAAAAACAATAGTGTCGAATAACAAATTTTAGCAGCTTTTCTCTTTTAGATACTTATAAGATGAGTGCACCTCCGACCCTTCTAATTATTTTTATATCAGATGGAATGATCACTGTGTTGTTGTAAATTTTGGCGACGCTCCTAATGCTGATTCAAAAACCTATAACAAATAAAATATCACAAGCTGTGTCTTAAGCAAAAAAAATTATTGGTTTTCAAATGACGGTTATTTTACATTTCTTTATCACATCGCGGTTGCTATAAATGATGCCGGAAATAACAAGGCGTCAACACCTTAAAAGTCTGTAGCTGGCTTTTAGCTTATTTTGTCTATATTCTCTTCCTTACTTATTCACACGTGTGCAGGATGATCTTGACGCAAGAATATCATAGCTGGCCCATCCACAAAATGCAGTCAGAAAATTCATAATCAATTGGTATGCTGCTATCTCCATGATTTATTTTTAATATTCCTTTGGTGACATTTCATTTTTTCAATTTCGTTAAGGATAGATCCTGTGGTCAATGCTTATTAGTAGTTGCTCAATGACACCATGTCACCATCACATACAACTTATTTTGTACTACGGTTTGAATGGCAGGTTGGGGTGGAAAATATGCATAAAAGCAGCAAGTATGTATTGTTTCTAGATGACGATGTTAGGCTGCATCCGAGATCAGTTGGAGCCCTTACTGCAGAGATGATGAAGAATCGAGGTATAATCATGATGATGCACATTCGTCCCATCTACTCATAGATGGTAGCTTTAACCAGGTTAGCAAAAAAAATTAAAAATAAGAATAACATGTTATTGAAAAAAGTTTTTAAAATAAGAGAGAGTGCATATGTTGATTGAGACTGTAATAGTCAAATCTTAAGATGTGTGGGTGCTTGGCAAATTCTTATTTTTTAGGGAAAAAAAGAAAAAATAACTGGTAATAGCAATTTTGTTTCTGCTGGCTGTATGGATGTACTGCGCGTACACGAGTAAATATGAAGATGTGTGTTTCTTAAGCTGGTACAACAATGCAACGTAATATGGCATGAAACCTTCTCGCTTCTTTATGATAACTAATTTCCTCTTTGATTCATTGCAAATAACTTTTACTAACCTGCATAATATGTATGCATATACGTTCAGTGGCTTACTACTTTAGGGAATAGCAATACCCATTGTCCATCATGTGTTTAAACTTCATAATGGGTAATCAACAATAATACCACATGTCTATCATGTGATACTATTGTTGGTTACCCATTATGGTACATAATAACTATAGTCCCATTTTGTATACTTTATGGATTTAGAGTCTAATATGTAACATAGGCACATACTAACTTTGTTAATATCGCCTTACGAGCAACAGGTGTAAATATCGATACTACATTTTCAACATATATCCCACATGAAGACGATGACATCGGAATACTGAGGGTAGGTTTTGACTATGAACCAACATAAAACAGAGGTCAAAGCGTTGAAGAACACCAAGTGAAAGTAAGAGCACAACTGAAATGTGGCGGAAATGGGTGGCCTACCCTATTAAAGGTTTACTATGAGAGAGAATGATCATCGAAACACCTATCGGAGTTTATAGTTTTATTAGGAGTGCTTAAGACCTGCGGTTGAGTAGTATAGACTGCTTTAAACCGATGTGGGTTTAAGGTCGTAATGGGTGGGAAGTTTGAGGGCTGAACTTGGTTGTGGGAATGGGTGGGTTACGTCATGGGGTTAGAGATGCATATGGGTGTTTAGCCGAATTCATTAAAGGCAAGATTAAATCATGGATTTGATCAGTTAATTTTTCATCGATTTGGCTGTGCATTTGTGCAAAATACCCAAATAATTATAGTAGAGCCGTACGCGTCTAAATAGTAACTACTCACAAATTATCATTGGTCCTGATATAGAACGACACCACCATTGACCCCGTTGGCTAGCCCATGTCCCTGGTTTAAACAAGCCTGACTTGTGTATAAGCTCACGTATATTATTTAACCTTGTGTTCATGAGCCGTGTATAAGGTGTGTACATAAGTCAAAAGTGTATAATGTAAGGTGGAAAAAAACACTTATCACGGGCGGTTCGGAGTGTCACCTCTTCCTCGATAGTTACTCCATTATTGAGGTTGTGTCGTACTCTTTCCTCACTATTCCTATAAAATATGTATACATTTTTAGGGCCCTTTAGATACTTTTTAGGCATTAGATACTTACGGATGCATTCGTTCTAAAAATTACAGGTTCCTCACCAACACCAACACGAAACGAGTAAATGTCATCATGTGTGTGCAATAAAAGGTAGTTGGAATATTTCTGTTCTTTTCGTTAATACTTCGTATTATTTTTCCAACGTCTTTATCATCCCGTATTTGTCACATGTTTACCTTAGGCACCGGTTTTGCAACAAGATGTTGACGAATCGCCTCAGGTTAAAGGACGGCACCGGTTCAACAAGAATCGAAGCACCTTACATGGGCCGTGATGTCCATGTTGGTATGCCCTTTCATTTTGAATTTGCTGGCAAAATTGTCGACAATGATCATATAGAATATACTCATGCGCCCAATCCCGGTCTTAAAGGTTTGTGGAATTTCTCTGTTGTTTCATTGTTGATACTTTTGTCTGATTTGTTATAAACTTTTTTTATTTGACACAATGTTGTTCACGGTCGGCGTCGCACGTGTCTGATTTGTTATAAACTTTTTTTTGACACAATGTCTCACCTCTTCTCTCATGTCTTTCAGATGTGTCCTGATTCTTATGCGCGTACTGTCACGCCACTGTACTCCACTGATTGTATAGATGCACTTTTGGCAGCCTGTAAGTTTACAACTTTGTTTCGGACGTAATACAATGCTTTTCTCTTTTTAATGGTGGCTTTTCTCTTTTCCGGCGAGGTTAATTATCTACAACTTCCATTTTTTACGTTTTGCTTGCAAGTAAGGTTTTCTTCACCTGTATCACATTGAATCACACTCAAAATGGTACTCTTGGTGAGAGCAGAAGAATGAGACTCGGTCAGGAATGAAGTAGTACAGTTGCCAAATGAATGACTCTTGGTGAGAGCAAAAGAATGAGACATAGTAGGTAGTTTTAACTTAAGACTGTATTGGCGATGTCTCTCCTATGTAACCACAACTTAGCTTTATGAATTGTTTTTTAAGACTCTTGCTTGCATCATATCGTAACTTAAGCATATAACATCCACCTGCACATACACGACACAAGAATAATCACCAACGCCCGCTAAGCGTCACGCAACGAAGCCGTAGGCATACTTGTTATTTACCATTTACTGACTCTACTAAAGCATTAAAAAAAACTTCAGTAAAAATGTAGATCGCCGATGATTAAAAGTTGAAACACCAAAAATATTCTTAAGACTACTCATGATTGACACCAACAAGACGCATCCCACTGCCTATGTGGCACCAACAAGACGCGTTTTTCTTGTTACGACAACCTTAATAGACGCATCTTTAGGTAAAAAAGGAAAGTCGGACGCTTAAGCAACCAAGTCGTTTGGCAAAACAAAGCACTTATAAAGTCTAAAAATAAATTAAAATGATTTTTTTTTTGATAATGGTGTATTAAGGGGGTGTTTGGGTAAGCTTATATGATGGGCTTATAAGCTTATTAACTTATATGCGTTATATAAGCCGAAACTAAGTGTTTGGATAAGCTTATATGACTGGGCTTATGAGCTTATATAAGAGGGTTTTTGTAAGCCTAAACTTTGAGGCTTATATAAAGAGAGGTGAGCTTATATAAGAATATTATATAAAAAGACTTTTATAACCTCATTTAATAATTACACCCATTTTATTTTTATGTACTTTTTTGTCATTTCACCTTATTAATTATATAAGCTAAACCAAACACTTAACAACAGCTTATGAGCTAATGACATATAAGTTATAAACGGCTTATATAACATAAGCATAAGCCCAATTCATAAGCTTAGCCAACGTTGAATCACCCTAAATCAAATAAAGCCCTACAAATACAACAATAAATAGTGAGTCAGGTTATTAAAAGGCTCTGAATCTGATTCGCACATCTGAATCTGAATATTTGGTAGAAAAGTCTGAATCTGATTTCCATCTTAATCTGAATGGTTGAGAAATCTGAATGTGAATGAAATAAAACTGTTTGTTTTGGTAATAATGTCTAGATGTGTTAAACTATAGTTTTTACAATTTAAATATAATACGATTGCATTCGTACAGGAAATATACTTCATTAGATAAAAAAATGTATAATATAATCAATTTAAAGTTTGAATTGAACTTCTTAAAACGATTAACTAAATGAATCACGTTAGAACTGAGATGTATGAATCCAAAACCGTACCTTTCAATTTGAACAAAATATGAGTTGACACATATCATCTTGTACACTCTTTTTCTAACATAACATATATAATGATTCAATTTAATATTTTTAATACAAAAGACAAAAATAAAATTAAAAAAAAAACAAAAAATAAAAAAAACACCAAAAAAAAAATAATATAACAAAGTAGAAAAAATAAAAACAAAAAAGTAAGAGAAAAAACATTAAGAGATGTTAAGACACCCCCTCCACATCTAGTTCAGTAAGAGGTTTATGCCTCTTACTGCCTCTTAATGATCAGAAAAAAACAAACGCTCTTAACACTGCTTGCCTCTTACTGCCTCTGAATGACTTGAAAAAAACAAACAGTCTTAATGACCCAAATGTCTGACCGCGTCTGAATGAGTCAGATTAAGATGCTGTTAAGAGGCATTTCTGAAAAAACAAACACCACCTAAGAAAACAGAATTTATGAAATCTCAAAATGAGA
>BQNB010039035.1:0-48334 GCA_026074375.1 Tanacetum coccineum | reverse complement strand
GCACAATACGATTAGCAAAACAAGCGTATATTTGGCATTTTAAGTTCGTTTTTGGTTATTTTAGCTCGTTTTTAAAGGTACAAGGTATGTGTAACTAAGCACATACCAACTCTCTTAAGCATATGCTAACATGGTCTCTTCAAAGCAACGTGCACTAAGTTTTTCTGAACCACCAAATCCTGATTCCTTCACTTTTTAATAACATGCTTACTCGGAAATCCAACAACGAACATTCGATCCTATCTTCAAAGCTCGAGTGCAAAGTTATATGGCTACACACACCGAAAGAATGGAAAGGTTCGAAGAAGCTATCTATAAGCAAAGAGAGGAGATTAATGAAAGAATGACAAAGATGTTTAGTCTTTTAAAAGAGTATATAAAAGGAAAGACTCTGGAGAAAGTGTTAGTTAGGGAGTAAGTTAGTGAAACCGTCACTAAATACGTTAACGCCATATCCCTTGTAAACATGGAGAATGATAAGGGTAAAGAATATGAAAAAGTTGTCGATGTTGAGGTAGTAAAATAAAGTGAAGTGTTGGAAGATAAAGAAATTAAGGAGGATGCAGGCGATGATAAGTTAGATAGGAGTGGGGAAGATAACCAAAGTAGGTGGGGAAAGTATGCGGATAGAATTATGAAATTGCCTAGATTATAACCGATAGGATATTACCTTAAGCAAGAGATCAATAAAAAACAATCTAGGATCTTGTAAATAATCAGGAATACATTGATGCTCTACTAAAAACACGCTTAGGGAAAATGGATAGTGAAACCTATAAGTCGTTACCTACAGGGCCCATGAATGACGTAATTCTTAAAAAGAAGTTAGTTAAGAAGGAAAGAGAACGCAATTTCATGATAGCATGTAGTATAGGAAAATTAAAATACATGAATGCCTTAGCCGATCAAGGATCAAACATGAATATCATGCCCCTAGCCATCTATAATAAGCTAACTAGCGAGCAGCCCATGAGAACCAACATTAGACTTTCACTAGATGACCACTCTTTTGTGTACCCTATAGGAATAGCTGAGGATGTGTTGGTAGAAATAGCTGGTTTTATGTATCCTGTAGACTTTGTGATCTTTGATATAAAGGAAGATGAATACACGCCTCTCATCTTAGGGACTCCATTTCTAATCACGACTAGGGCAAATATTAGAAGTAGTAATGCATCAATGACACTTAGAGCGGGTAAATATAAGGTTAGGTTCATTAGGACTTTAAGATTTTTTAGATTAGTTAAGGAAAAGGATGACCTAGACCCCATGATCCTTACTTATTTTGTTAAGGGGGGAATTTTGGAATGTGAAGAAAGAATTGAAAAGTGCAAAGATGATGAAATTGAGTTTGGCAAATGGAGAAGTAAGGTGTTTGAGGACAAGAACCTTGTAGGACATAACTTCTTCATTTATGATGATGAACTTGAGAAAGATGATGATAGTAGGATGGATGACAGAGTCACGTAAGGAGTCTGACTTTGAGTCTAGCTACAAGAATCGTAAATAAAGAAAAGTGCTTATTGGGAGGCAACCTAATGTTTTTAATTTTATGCAATTTAGAAGTGTCGTGTGTTTTTAATTCTTGTTATTTGTTCTTATATGTTTGAATGTTATGTGATCATGCTTTGTTTTGTTTTTAACCTCGTCTTAATTACATACACATGTATTTTACATGAAATAAGTGTAGGGAGAAACTATTTGGTTAATAAGAACCACTTCAAACATTTAAAATAGATAAATTAGGATTAATTCACATTTTATGTTTGTTTATTTGTTTGTTTGAGTTATATATTTGTACTAACCGTTTTTGTGGTTTATGTAGTATTTTTTTCTATGAAATAACTAATAGGATCTTTTTGTAGAAATTTTTCTAGAAAATGAAAAACAAAATCCTGTCAGGTGATCTTGACGACCTTAGGATTAATACCTGACGACGTCAGGTCTGCAGAAAAGGAAAAAACCATGTTTTTCAAATTTTTGAAAATTTATTTTTGTTAAATTTCTAGAATTTTTAATTTTCCATTTTTTTTGCAGAAAACCACGATTACATTAGCACAAATATTCTATCTTTATTGTTTTATTAGGATTTTAGATTATAATTATAATAGGTTGTATATTATTTATCGTCGGTTTTATGCGGGTATAATTGTTTTTGACTAAGATTTTCAGGTTATATTGGATGAGGAGAATCCGAGAGCTCTTAAGATTTCCGCTTGGATGAGAATTTAACTGGTTTATCTCGTTTCTTTTTTGACATTGAGCAAACCAGGGGATTACTAGTTTCTTTTGCTTTTCATTTATTCTTACATTTCTCTTTTTTCAGGTACTTTTAGAACATTAGGGACAATGTTCAATTTAAGTGTAGGGAGGATAATGAAAGTCTTAGAAACTATTTGTTCATTTGCACTTGGTTTGTCCTTAAAAAGATGTGTAATATACCAAAACATAGTTTAGGACGGTAGTTTTAGACCAAATTCTAAAACTTTTTATGGCATATATTGGTGAAATCGTAGTTTTAGAAGCGTCTCATTGATAGGAATTATATGACTAGCACAAAAACCTTACCACTCAAAAATTTCCACCCCAAAAATGTGAGGTTCGCCCTGATGATGTGTCATTTTATACACTATTTTAGGGTCATTTAACCCCCTAAATCATGCAAATATGCCCAGATTACGTGCTTAACCATTTGTTTTCTAGTTTTTAGCAGTTGGATGGCATTTGGAGGAAATACTCGTGACTTGGGCTCATTTGGAGAAGAAACGGACAAGATTACAGACTTACACCAAATACTTTGAAGATATGTGCTTATAGTGGCTGGCGACGGTATCATGACTTTCAAGTGACGGTGTCATGTGTTCTACACGACGGTGTCAAGTGTTATTCATGACGGTGTCGCGACTCTGGCGACACCGTCATGACGAACCGACATAGGTTTTGCCTATATATATAGCCTCATAACTTCGTTTTTATGAAGCCCCTAACCCAAAGTCTGATTTTAGGGTTTGGGTAGGTGATTTTCCAGCAACTTAGAAGACCTAATTCAATCCATAAACATCTTGTAATGGTTTGATTATCATATCTATATTAATTCATGTCTTTAATTCCTTTTGTTGATTATGATTTCTCTTTCTTGAGTATGCTTGGCTAATTCATCTAGTATTTTATTTGGAAATGCATGAACCTTGTCATTAATTGATTAGATCTTGTTATTCGTGACAGATTCAATGAGTCTAATTGATTATAGTTTATAATTCTTGTTTCCTATTGCTTCTTGTTGATGGATGTGTGCGTTAGGCTTTATAAAACCAGCTTTTGTCTGTATCACTGTTGACATATCTAGGGAAACGCGAGTAGTGTAGAAAGGATACCATCAGTAACAGTCTTCATACTACCTTACCTCTAATATGGTTGATCCCTCTTAAGTGTTTTAATGCGTGTAATGTACTCTTAGGGGCCTTGTAATAGTCTTCATACTACCTTACTTGTGTGTTGCCCTAACAGAATATTACATAGACGGCAGGTTCATGTAATCTGTTCATGACTTAGGAAATACTTACACATTACATCTCAAATGTGACAAAGTAATAGGTAGAATTGGATAGCTAGCAAGGAGTAGTGCATCCCAGGTGAATACGCATCATTCTATAATTCTTATTTAGTTTATTAGTTTAATTAGCTTAAAACCAAAACCTCGCTAAAACCAGAATTTTACTTGCTTTCATAAAATATAAAAACACAAAAATAATCTTCCATCCACCCTTAGACCTTTGTGAACATTCGATCCGGCCTTCATAGTGCTATTCCCTTAGAGAACGATAACAACCCCCGAGTCTTGCCTATACTACACTGCAACGATTAGGTACACTGCCTAGGGAGTTGTAAAACTTCTTGTTGAAGTCCTACGACTACCGCATCAAGTTTTTGCCGCTGCTGCTGGGAAATAGCATAGGTTTCGGATTCTATATAGCTTAGGTCTACTCACAAGATTCCTATCAAGTAAGATTTAATTTCTTGTCAAGTAGCTTTCTTTTAGTCTATCTCTTCTTTGTGTAGTTGTTCGTAGATATGTCATTCATCACCATGGCAGATGAAATCACACTTGAGTCGTTAACGGAAGAACAATTTGAGTGCTTCATAGAATACTACCATGAAAATTATCCGAAAGATTTTAAAAGCGACTTAGAGAATCTTGAGAAAATATATAAAATGATGAATGGTGGAGTAGAATATCCTCGCACACAAACTGCCTCACCTAGTGAAATTAAAGAACCATATAAGCCTTCACCTAGGATGTATTCGTATGAACAACTTTCGTGTTTAAGATCAACTTTTATTGGCGAGACCCTTAGGAAAAGTGACCAATTGCATGAAACTTTTGAGAAGAGCTCCATAACAATGACTTGTAAGTTAGATGACATGATAGAATTGCCTAAGTCACATCCTAAGAGAACATATAAAAAGGATTTAGAATGTAAGATAGTTATGGTTAAGATGCCTAAGTGCATGGCATGGTTAGATGATGAGCCCATAGGTGATCTTGATACGATGAAGGATAAGGTGGATAATTCGAGCCCACAATGCACCCCACAAGTCCTCTCATCAATTAAGTTATACACACCGCCCGTGACTCACCCAAAAGAAATAGAAGATACTATAGGAATCCCAATGGAGGTAGAACCTTTGGACCACATGAAACTATAGGATCTAGGCTTAAATACTAATACTCATGACCTCTGATGTGTGTTTTGCAAGCTTTAAATTTATAATAGTAGAAAAACAGATTTTTACTAAAAACACAACACTCAGGAAGTATACCCGTCCGTGTATAGTATAGCTTTAGGTAAGTCCACGTCGTTCCATAGGAATTGAAGTTTTCACAGTTTGTAATTAAGGTACTAAGGTTAATAGGATTGTCACGGATCAAAATTAACCAAATCTTGCATATATCGAATGTTGTAAAGAAAGCAATAAAAGGATGATTCAAGCAAATGATTAAAGTATGTTTGTTTAGGCAATGATCACTAAGACAATGATATGTTTAGGATAGTGTTTATAAGTTTAGAGAATAAAGATTTCACAAGTTACAAATCCTTTCGGCCTTTAAATGTAACAAGTGAATATACTAGTTAATAACAACAAATCCTTTCAGCCTTTATAAGTTATTATAACCAATATAATAAGTGGAATGATTGAACACATATATAAAGAATCCTTTTGGCCTTTATTCTTATATAAAATATGTTTTACCAATTCAATAAACACATTTCTAAACGCTCCATATCCAGGATCACATATTGCCCAAACAAACACAAGATGACTACTCCATGATCAAAGAAGTAACAAAAAACATTATGAACTCAAACAATTAAATAATAATCATATTCAAAGGATAAACAAGATTATACCAAATTCCAAGAGAAAATGATAGTAATTTCACAAGAATTTCCCAAGAATACTTTATTATATTCAAAGCAAAACCTGAAAACTATGAACAATTCTGTCACAATCGCTTATAGATTCGAATTACACTTCAATGCTACTTCCTTGGATGGATTAAAATCTAGAAATTGATGGTGGAGATGGTGGTAGTCGATGGTGTTGATGGTGGTTTGAAGGGGTGCTTGGATCCTTGGTTTGTCAAACCAAAATCCCCAAAAATCCCTATTTTAAGTATGTTAAACGAACTAGAATGCTTTGTGTTAAAAGTCTAAAGAATCGTTGTAAGCTCAGATTGTTTAGATCTATATCTAGGAAAAATAACAATGAACATGAAAGAATGCATAGCGGAAATAGCATAATGAACAAAGTTATTTTGACAAGGTTTTTCATTCATATTATTCACTATTCGTTACAATTTTAGATGATCAATTCTAGAACAGTTACTCTAACTAGTAACAGGATCAATGAAACATTAATCTTGAGGCTACAACACTCATTCTAGGCGTTTACAATGAACCACACGCCTAGAACACACACACACACCCCTTTAGTCGACTACATTTTCTGTGTATATAAAACTATGTGTCTATGATCTCTTTATATAGAGAGATCGTGACTTACAAAGGAAGTTAACATAAAGATATAAACAAGTAAATCTTTTAAACATTAAGAAATATCTTTTGTTATCTTTATTTTCTTAAGGAGATCTTCATCTTTTGATATCTTTAACTAAATCATCCATAATTCTCTACCAGCATGTAGAATTCCAACCTGCTAGATTTAGTCCTTATGTTTCATTCTTTTATTTATTTTGTCTCATCAAATCTAGAATCCCAACACTTTGTGTAAGAGTATGTGAAATAAGGGAGACAAGGAGGGTATTTATAGGCTGTCCGGGGGCCAAAGTGCACCGCACAAACTTATTTGTACGTAGCAGATCAGGTGTTAATGCACTTAGCATTTAATTGCCTTTAATTTTTCCACAGACTCAAAAGTGCGTCGCACTTTGGGTAAAACCGCCGCACTTTCTACATTTTTAGCACTTGGACTTTTTCAAGGTTGTAGATAATTGAATTCTCTTTGCGTGGCCCCCATAATCGCGTCAAACGGAGTTCGTATGACCGAGTTATGGCCAAAACAGTGAACAGGTGTCAGGAGATCTTTATCTTCAGTTATTTCTTTGTTTTTGCTTCAAATCTTCGTGTATTCTTCCAGGACACGTACCTAGAACATGTAATAGAAAATATACTTGATTAAGTACTAAAAGTTCATGAGAAATGATCAAATAAATGCAAATAACTCCGCCGAAAACATGTATAATTTGGGCGTTATCAAATCCCCCCACACTTAGCTGTTGCTTGCCCTCAAGCAATCAAAGCGAGAAAATAATATTATTTATCGTGATGTGGAGAAAAAATCATTTTAGAATTAACAAGTGTTTACCAGTTTATTAACTTTTCAGGCATAGACATATAACAAAGCACCTCACATAGGGAAAGTGTTTGTTTTTAAATTTACATGAGTCACTCAGATAGGGGTATATATTTGTGAAGTCACTCAATTGCACAAACATAATCTAGGTCACTACCATATGCTTGTACTAGACACATAAACTTGCCCGTTGTGGCATGATTACCTAGAGAAAAATCTCAAAGAGGCAAAACATGATAATGATGAGGGTGAGCAACATAAACTTGATTCCATGTGCCAGAACTTTGCCTTATACTTCAAACTTTATTATTTTTTTATTCTCTTTTTTCTTTTCTTTTTTTTCATTCCAGATATTGCGATAACTAAGGCAGGCACAAAACCTTCTTCTTCATCGAGCACATTTTTCTTGCTCTTGGGATACTTTGGGGATCTCAACACTAAAAGCGAGTGTTGCAGATACATGATTACATAGGGATTTATTTCACCTTTTATCATATGACTTTGTCGATAAATTAACCTCACCGCGGTCTAGTAAATGATGATCAAGCATAAGTTTTAGAGCTACTAGATTACCGGCCCACTCATATAACTTTATACCAATACCAATGTTCCAGAAAAGGTGACAAACACCATACGTACACATTCGTAATGACAGAATAGACACATATGACTGCATTCAACCCTAACTCGAACAAGTGATGACATCAAATAACGTCCATTTGATAGCATCATTTATCCCATGTTATTAACCCATTATGTATAGTTATTGCAAAGAATTGTTACTTAATCGTTTATATTTGAGAATTGCAGTAATTATGGAGTACTTGGTGAATATTAGCAAAAGGCGCGCATTATGGAGCTTAAATGAAGATATTTTGAAGATTACTATTCTGAAGACCAATACGCCGTATCCATCAAGGAAGATACGGCGTATCCGTGCCTGCACTCACCAAAAACCACAAAGGAATAAAGCTCAATACGCCGTATCCAGAAGATTTCAATACGCCGTATCAAAGATATAGTATGTAAATATTCTGGAAGATATCAACCGTGGTCCCTACTCTAAGAAATCCCCAATACGCCGTATCCAATCCTTGGATACGCCGTATCGAACCGACTTCCAGACCTTATAAATAGAAGACTCAAAAAGATTTTTAAGTGTGCTAAATCATATTCTCGATACCTAAACCATAAAATTTGATTTAAAGAGAAAAAGAACAAAGATCGAGCACTTATCATTCCATAGAACAACATGTAATGTCCATATACTTATATATCATTGGTAACATTCCGTTAACTCGTTAGTTTACCTTTGCTAAATAATTGCTTTTGTAATTATGATGACTTTTGAAGAGCTAATAACCTTTCGGTATTACCATTATTTGAAGTATCCTGAATGCTGTGTTATTTGTTTATCTCGATTTCATGATTATCGTTGAATGATTGTTAGTTTATGCAATTTTAACTTTTTACGCCTTTTGTATGCACCTATCATTCAACTATCTAGGGATACAGACCAATAAATCTAAATCTGAAACCTCCCATATAGTAATTTATACATCTAAAACATAGATCAAAAATATAGCCTTCTAAATCTATGTCTTGATACGCTTCGGCTTAACTATTAATTGGATATTTCCAATGGGTTTCTAATGATCCTTGTTGAATATAAGTAAACCTATGTAAATCAACAGAATAACTTTCTGATTCCATTGGATATTTAACTATGGGGAGGGGGGGGGGGGGGGGGACTACAAGTGTATAAATTGCCATTAGGCGATACCCTGGGGTAAAAGTCTCTATACTAGGGTTAACAAGATCACCAATCGTTAATCCCTAAGATAGATTAAATCAGCAAATAAGGATGCTTTATGCGGATGCTTTAAATGTGACATAATTAATGTGTCTAAGTCTTAGGATGATGTAACGCCTAAGTCTTAAGAATGATATACCACCTCGAGAGAAGAAATCATTTCACTGAATAAACAAACCAACTTTTTAATTGGATTAATAATGGTTAATACAGTTTTCTTATATTTGGCTCGACCGCTCTTTTATCTTTTGTTTATTTGCTTGCGTGGGTTAAAGTGCCTTGAATTGATTATAGTCACCAACCAGACCGTGCCAGTCTCTCAAGCTGAAAACCCCCGTTTTCTCGTTAGAATTAGGATTAAGACTGACATAGTTTAAATAGATTAAAATGAGAACATAGATAGATAAACAAATATTAAATTAAAATTGATATTTAACCTCACTTCAAGTGTGCGACAGCCCTACGTTACCACGTAACTACACTAATCAGTACACTATCCGTAAAGGGTTGTTTTTTGGTTTAGCGACAAAATATACTATAAACTTGAATCAATAAAATATACACCACAAACGACAACATAAATCTTTTAGCACCCTGTCAGGAGTGAAATTAATCCTGAGTTATATATATTTTAGTTTTTAACATTAGATTAGATCTAACCCTTAGGATTAGTGTAATTTAGATTAGTGTATATTCTTGTGTACTCTGTAATAGTTGTATATTTTTCTTTAAATGTTTGCTTGTATATATTTGTGTTTAATTGTTTGCGCATATAATTATTTTGCTAAAACACTGTTCTGGTCGATAGCTGAATACGGCATATCTACTTCCATCGGATATGGCGTATCCAACTTTCTGTCTAATGTAACGTATTCATTCAACTGATTAATACGGCGTATCCACTTCTATTGAATACGGCATATCGATCATCTGATAAAGTTTTTTTCCATTCTCGAACTTAAAGCCTAATTTTTTTTAATACCTTTCTCCCGCTGGTTCAACTGATAATTTTCTGGGTATTTTTCAGTAAGAATGATAAAGGTTATCAAAGGAGAGTTCGAGAAAATTAAGGATGTTAAGGTCGAAGATGTTTTGCTCACTTGCGATACACCACTTGAAGTTTTCAACAATGAAGTCAATCGATTAAGCAGAATGGATGATGATTTATTCACATATGAAGTTGAAGTTGCTAATATCCTATGTGACTTAAAAATAGATGATGATTCAGAGCATGAAGCTAATGATTACATGGGATATGATTCGTCTGATGTTGCATTTACTGAATGGTTAGGATTGTTGATCCTAATTCAATAGATCGAATTCCTTAAGCTTGTTTAAGGTTTAGTTATATTAGATAAATCTAACACAACAATAGTAGAAACTGTGTTTGAATTTATTAAAGATTATTCATAATCTAATCTTTAATATTAAGAAGAATTGTTAATGAAACAGTAATTCAATGAACATACAATTCAACAAATAAGCTCTAATATTATTAATGATAATAATACGAATACTCTTAAAGTATTAGGGTTACCAAGACATTGAAGCTATGAATTATACGTCTAAGACTTCAAAAGAATGATAAAAGATATCAAACTCTATGCCCTAGGACCTCCTTTTATACACCAAGGAGCCCTAGTCGGCTTACAATACTTTCCTAAGTATCCATAATCTTTTCTATAAACAAATAACCTAATAAATATCATATAAGCAGTACTAACTAATCAAACAATACTAACTTATTCTCAACAACATTAACTTCATCTCTGAGCAGTCTTAACCTTGAGCAGTACTAATATTCACTAGCAGTAGTAACTTTGTACTAGCAGTAGTAAACATCTGGATATATTGTTCAATCCTCATCCTCCATATCTCATACTCACCAGGTTTGAGCATGGGAACTTTAGATGCAGCAACCATGTGTATAGAATCTTGATCCATATCTTTTAGCAAAAACAGGTTCTTCTTATTCACAGCTTCTCAACAAGCTCTGATACCACTTATTGATCCCACTTCAATAGATCGAATTCCTTAAGCTTGTTTAAGGTTTAGTTATATTAGATAAATCTAACACAACTATAGTAAAAACTATGTTTGAATGTATTAAAGATTATGCGGGATCTAATCTTTAATATTAAGAAGAATTATTAATGAAACAATAATTCAATGAACATACAATTCAACAAATAAGCTCCAATATTATTAATGATAATAATACGAATACTCTTAAAGTATTAGGGTTACAAAGACCTTGAAGCTATGAATTATACGTCTAAGACTTCAAAAGATTGATAAAAGATATCAAACTATATGCCCTAGGACCTCCTTTTATACACCAAGGAGCCCTAGCCGGCTTATAATAGTTTCCTAAGTATCCATAATCTTTTCTAAAAACAAATAACTTAATACATATCATATAAGTAGTACTAACTAATCAAACAGTACTAACTTATTCTCAACAACATTAACTTTATCTCTGAGCAGTCTTAACCTTGAGCAGTACTAATATTCATTAGCAGTAGTAACTTTTTACTAACACTTAGCATATTTTCAATAGCAGCAGTAGTAACTGTGAACTAGCAGTAGTAAACACTTAGCATATTTTCACTAGCAGTACTAAATCCAGCTGAGCAACATTAACACAAACATGAGCAGCAGTAATTCAAACAACATCAAGATGACTTTTAATCGCAACAATCCTCCCCTAAACTTCATATTCTTCTTCAAAATCATCAAGTTTCTTCATTTAAGGCTTCATCAACACTAGGAGGATGCTTCCAAACACTTCTTTACTTCTTAAGCTGTTTTATGATGAATTTAAGAAGCTGATAAGCCATTTTACTTTCATAGTCAATTATAAGCTTCTTTTCTAACATCATTGAAAGTGTAGATAGTGTAAGGGGATACTTCTTGTATACCAACATACAAATCTGCACATATTGTATCATCAAGGAATGTACTCCACAGTAGTCATACAGCTTCCAATTCAACTCTTTGTATTCTTGTTGATTCTTTCATACATTATCTTCTACAAGTGGTTCAAAGATTGTTTTCAAATCACCCTATAACAACAAATCCAAGTCTTCTACTGGTCTTGTTGACTCATATTTAGCTTTTAAGCATTTGACTAAAGATCATGTACATTTGAGACTTTCCATTAGCTCTCATTATTTGATAATAGCTTTTTCTTCCTTCTTTATAAATCTTCTAGCCAACAATACTTGGAGACTTAACAACCAAAGGTATAGCATCAATTGCTACTTCTTCTTCATCTGGAATGATTTCCATTCTCTGTTTAAGCTTTGTTGTTTCTTTGTCATCTTCCACCTTTTGCTTCTTTGTAATCTCTTGTACCAACTCTATTCCTGCTCTTTTTTTTTTGCCTTCCACCAACTCTGTTCTAAAGTCTTTAAATGTATTTACCTTTTTGAATGCTTTTTCAAACATCTCTTGGATAGAATCAAACTCTTTCAACTTCAAATCATTGAGCTTGTATCCTTCCATGTTCTTTAGGTAAGTACACATTATCTTTCTCTGTTGAGCTTTTGTTGGTGGTTTGTTTCTTTTCTCTTCTGCTCTTTTAGCTGCAAAACGCTTTCTTCTTTTCTCTAAGAGTTATTGAAATAATGTAGCCTTTTCTTCAATAGACAACTCTTCTTGTTCTTGTGCTTGCATTCTTTCAGCCAATTGATGATTAGCATCAATCTTTGCCTGTATATCATCCCATGTTTCAATCAAGGCAATATTGACTTCTTTTTCTTTTTCAGCTTTTTCTCTTGCAAGTCTTTCTTCTTCATCAAATTTAGCTTGTAAATTTAAAGCAGTTTCTTCATCAAGCAAGATTTGATCTTTCTTCTTCACAGGTTCTATCAATATTCCTTTACCTTTGTCCTATGATTGTTGTGAAGATATTGTTGGTGTAGATTTACCCAACTCTTGTAATATCACCATCATCATCAGTAGTTGTTGTAGCAGCACTAACAGTTGTTGCATCACCAGCAGTACTAACTACATTACCAGCAGCACTAACTTGAGCAGCATCAATAATTAACTTAGCAGTGTTAATAACTTCAACTACTTCTTCAACAACATTAACTTCATCATTTTCCTTATTATCAGCAACTTCTTGTTTTGCAACAAACACCTCCTCGCCATCTAAAACATTCACATCAAACATCTCTTCAACCACATTTTGAACACTAACCAGGGTAATTTCTTCATCTGCATCAATAGCATCAATCCTCCTCTGTTTGGATGCATCCTCACCTAAACTTTCTTCATTTGTAGAGGATTCTACCCTAGCAGTCAAACCAACTTTGTATAATCTCTTAAGCTTATGAGTTCTTAACCTATTTTACTTTTTAAGCTTCTTGACCCTCCTTTTCAACTAGCAATCTCATTATCTTGAGTGGTCTTTTTCTTCTCCAAATCAAGAACCCTATTTTGTAAAGTGGTACATAGTGCCATCAATTCATCAAGTTTAAGTCTATCCTCGTCACTTCAAAGTGTGTTACCTCTTGCGAGTAGTGAATCATTGGAATGTTTAGATACACTCTTAAACCTAGTTTGAGCAATAGTATCCCCATGGTTTCTTGGCACCTGGGACCACCACCCACCACCATGAATTTAGTTCCTTGGAAACTATATTCATTAGGTGTTCCTTGGATTGGTCTTATTTAGTGAGTTACAAAACTAACTGTGAGTTTTGGGGTAAAGGGGTTTGATTCGTTGGTTAGCCCTGCTCTGCTTCTAAGCTAGAAGCAGTAGTGGCAGCCCTCACCAAACTATCACCTAACTCCTTATGGACAGCCTCATCTGCAACATTCTCAATATGATCACTAGGCTGAGGTACCTGAGTGTCCTTTCTTTTAGGATTCCTAGGTTGTTGTGTCTTTTGAGGTTGTAGTAGATGTTGAATAAAAGCAGTGTGTATGTGATCAGCTGGAATTGCTAAACCTTCACCCATTTGTGATTGGTTTTGTACCACCATTGTTTGAAATAACGGTGTTACTCTACCAGAAAAACCTTTGCCTACCCTTCTCATATTTTTCAAAAATCTTTTTAGTGTGAGAGGGTGCAATATATATTTTCTTATGAGTTGACATCCCATCAAGTTGTTGATCCAAAAATATTTGTACAAACCTTGGATACATCAAAAATTTGCCAGAAAAATTATCCAAGTTTCTAATTATACTTTCAAAAATAAATTTTGAAAAATTGAATTTTTGGTTTTTAGCTAAGTAGATAATGGCAGATGCCATAGTACTACTAAACTCATTCCAGGCAGTAGTCTTTGGACTTAGACACTATAAAATAGTGTGAATTAGAAATTTCCATTGTTGTGAAAAGAATCATTTATAAAAGGTTAGTTTTTGTGAAATTTTCTCATACCCCATCAATGTAAGTTGTTTAAAAATAGTATAATTTGGTAAACAATCAACACCTTCCTCATCTACTAGTTGAAGATCTCTTATGACAGATGATTCAGTGATGATTATCTTCTTGCCATCTACTAGGGCATGTAACTGTTCTTCCCCATTGATAGTTTTGGCCATGACAATAGACCAAAAGTGTTCAATGCAGGAAATATATATAGTAATGATTGAATTTTAGTTGCAACCTCATAAGGCGTGCATTCAAAAAATCCACAATTTGTTCAAACCCATCACTCTCTGTGGGTTTAGACAAAAACACGACCATATTATGAGTATCTGCAAACTTTAGAGTCGCCATTTGTGTTGGGTTTTGATAATGGATGATAAAATTAAGTTAGGGTTTGTAATTAGAGAGTATATGAAAGAATGAAATCGATTAAATGATTGATTAAAACCCTTAATCGAAGTATTTATGAAAAATACCCTTAAAAACCCATAAGTAGTAACTTAGCAGTAGTAAGTTATGCCTAGCAGCATTAACTTTGAGTCACCAGTATTAACTTCAATTCCATTCCTGCAAAATGTTAGCCCAAAAACCAAGAAAACACAAGCCATAACAATTTTCACAATTATCACAGTATTAATTATACCTAACATTATTAAGTATAACTAACAGTAGAAACTTAGCAGTATTAACTATAACCAGCAGTATTAATTATACTCAACAATAAAAACTTTTAATGACATGAATAATAGTACTAATTCATACAAAACTCTACAAAAACATAAAGAGATAAAAAACTTTAAAGATTTAGCATTCCAATACTAGCAATCAAATATTGAAATCTACTTACATCAAAAGCTTTTGTAAGCAAATATGCAACATTTTTGTCAGTATGGATTTTGACCATTTGAATCAATTTCTTTTCATTGCAATCTCTGATAAAATGATGTCAGATCTCTATATGCTTTATTTCTAAATGAAAAACACGATTTTTAATTATGCAAATAGTACTGTTATTGTTAATAAAGATATTGGTATGCATAAAATTGTACACATAATCAAGTAGTTGATTATGAATCCAAAGCACTTGTCCACAACAACTTGAAGCAGCCACATACTCAACTTCTGTTGTGAAATTTGCAACCACTGTCTGTTTCTTACACTGCCATGATATTAATCTACATCTAATGAATTGATAACCTCCTGTTGTAGACTTCCTATCCAAGCTTACTCCAGCATAACACTATCAGTGTATGCTACCAAATCGAAAGGAGAATCTTTTGGATACCAAAGGCCCACTTTTAGTTGACCTTTTAAGTACCTAAAAATCCTTTTCACAGCATGAAGATGTGAAACCTTTAGATTGACTTGGTATCTAGCATAGGCACACACTACAAACATGATGTCAGGTCTTGAAGATGTAAGATACATCAATGAACCAATCATTTACCTATATATATGAACATCCACTTCTTCACCATCTTCATCCTTGAGCAGAGGCTTTTGAGTTTCCATTGGTGTGCTTGCATTCTTGATTTCTGTAAACCTAAATTTCTTTAAAATTTCAACAACATATTTATCTTGACTAATAAATATGCCATCCTTCTTCTGCTTCACTTGTAATCCCAAGAAGAATGTAAGTTCTCCCATAGAACTCATCTAAAATTTCTCATGCATCAACTTCTCAAATGCAATGCATAGCTCCTTCTTTGTTGAACCAAAGATGATACCATCCACATAAACTTAGACCAGAAAAATATCACCTTTATGCCTTTTAATGAATAAGGTCTTGTTAATTTTCCCCCTTTGAAACCCATTGTCCAACAGATATGTTGACAAGGTTTCATACCAAGTTCTAGGAACTTGATGTAGTCCATACAGTGCTTTTTCAACCTTGTAAACTCTATCAGGAAAGTCTGGATCTTCAAATCCTGGTGGTTAACATACATACACCTCTTCTTTAATCTTCCCATAGAGAAAAGCACTTTTTACATCCATTTAATAAACCACAAAATCTTTAAATGAAGCATAAGCTAAAAATAGCCTAATTGCTGCAATTCTTGCAACAAGGGCAAAGACTTCATCATAGTCAATCCCTTCTTCTTGTGTGTACCCTTGAGCAACCAATCTTTCTTTATTTCTTATTATAATTCCCCTTTCATCCTTTTTATTCCTAAAAACCCATTTAGAGCCTATAGCCATTTTTTCATTTGGTAAATCCACTAAAGTCCAAACTTCTTGTAACTTGAATTGTAGAAGCTCTTCCTGCATAGCTTTTATCCATCTTGGATCATTCAATGCAAGAATTACCTTTTTGGGTTCTTTCTGTGATAAAAAACAAGCAAACAAGCAATTTTGAAGGTCTTTATGGTTTGTTCTTTGTAAAAAAGTACTAACAAACCCATGTTCCTCCAAATTCTTTGACATCTTTCTTATTTGTGTAGCTAATTGAAAATCTCTAATCACTTGATCAAGAGGATGATCTTTATGAATTCTTGTAGTTGGATTAGGACTGACTTGGATTGTTGTATCTAAATTGTTCATGTCAGCCACTGCACCATCATCTTCATCATCTCTTGAGAAGTCAAATATGCTATAATCTTCCAAACCATGCATATTTTGATCAAATGGAAGTTCAATGCTTGTTTTTCCACCAACAACATTAACCTTATTTGTACCAGCAACATTAACAGTTGAACTAATAGTATTAACATTACCAGCAGTATAACAAAGTAAGTGCTGTTAACATTATCTTAACTTATCTTGATCATCTACATCACTAGTCTTTTCTGGATCCATCAACCTACTTTCCATCATCCCCACTTGAAGTTTGGATCCAATCATCATGAGAACTCTTAGATCTATGCGAATATGGTGGATCAGGAATCCACAAATGTATCAAAATGTTAATCTTTGACAGGTACTGCTCCTTTCTACTTGAGCTGCATTATCCACTTGCTTTTGTAGACCTACAAAACTATTAGACTTGTTGTACCTGCAACAATTATTCATAATTCATTATTCTTGTTAGGAGCATTAATACAAATAGCCAAACCTGTCTACTACCTACAAACATTAGGTGTACTATTCTTACCTGACTCACTAAACTTAGATATGCAAGTCTTCCTTCCACTATCCTTGTTCTACAACTATTGAACACTCTAAGGCTTTACTATTCAAAGAGTATCCAACAAAGAAACCTTCATCAGCCTTACCATCAAATTTGCCTAAGTGATCTATGGTATTGAGAATGGTAACAAGACACACAAATGGTCTCATAAAACTTAAAGTTAGTTTTCTACCATGAAAAAGTTCATATGGGATCTTGTTTTGAGGCTTAACTACTAACACTCTATTTTGCACATAGCAAGCAGTATTAACTGCTTCTGCCCAAAAGTAGTTAGCAACTTAGAATCAGCTAGCATAGTCCTAGCAGCCTCAATTAGTGTCCTATTCCTTCTTTTAGCAACTCCATTTTGTTGAGGAGTTCCAGCTACACTAAATTGTCTCAAAATACCCTTCATCTCAAAAAACTATTTCATTTCTCTATTTTTGAACTCAGTCTCATAATCACATCTAATCACCTTAACCTTATGATCTACTAGATTTTCTATCCCAGTTATAAAGAACCTAAGAATGCCACTAGTCTCATCCTTAGTAGCTAGAAAGAAAACCTATGTAAACGTACTGTAATTATCTGTGACAACTAGCAATAACATTTTCATCTTAAGCTTTTTTACAATGTTTGGACCACAAAACACGTCCATATGCAACAAACATAAAAGGAAGATTGATTGAGTTCTCTGTTTTTAGACTTTACAAAGGCTCTGTTCTGCTATTCCCCTTATGACAAGCAACACATGTATTTTGATCATTTTCAAAAAGTTTGTGAAGGTAAAAACATCTTAGCATATAGATTTCCCTTAACCAAATTATTCATGTTTTAAAATTTAAGTGGCCGAGGCCCTTCTATGCAAGTTTAGATTTCATCAATGGTGGCTTTTGCAAAAAGGCAATTTAAAACCTCCTTTAGGAACTATGTTCTTTAAATCGACCCATAACATATTCTTCTTTCAAGGAACTCTAATAAAACTTGACTTTCATCAACTAACTTAAAGTTTAGGAGATTAAAACAATAATTCAGTTTCATTAAAAAGAACACAAACTTTTATATCACAAATTTTGAGAACAAAAGAGATTAAACTTTAACTCTCCTCACAAAATACACAATTTCAAAATTCTAGATTACCCTGTTTTAATGGTACGATTTTCTTTGTGAATTTTCCCTCCTTTGGGTTCCCTCCAAACGCAACATATCCCCATCAATCTCTTCATAGTCTGTAATATGGACAATTTCTTCAATGACCAAACTAACCCAGAAAGGTGTCAAGTTTGATTGGGGCGATAAACAAGAAGCAGCTTTTCAACTGTTGAAGCAGAAGCTGTGCAGTGCACCAATCCTGGCCTTACCTGAGGGAAGCGAAGATTTCATCGCATACTGCGATGCTTCAAAGAAGGGTTTGGGCGCTGTGTTGATGCAAAGAGAAAAGGTGATTTCTTATGCATCACGCCAGTTAAAAATTCATGAAAAGAACTATACGACTCATGATTTAGAACTTGGGGCAGTAGTGTTCGCTCTAAAGATTTGGAGGCACTATCTGTACGGAACCAAGTGCACGGTGTTCACTGATCACAAAAGTTTACAACACATTCTTGATCAGAAGGAATTAAATATGAGGCAACGTCGCTGGTTAGAGTTGCTGAGTGATTACGATTGCGAAATTCGTTATCACCCAGGGAAGGCGAATGTTGTTGCTGATGCTCTGAGCAGGAAGGAACGAGAACCACTAAGGGTTCGGGCCTTAGTGATGACTATTGGCTTGGATCTTCCTAAACAAATCTTGAAAGCTCAGACTGAAGCACGAAAGCCAGAGAACATCAAGAAGGAGGATGTTAGAGGTATGTTGGTTGAGAATTCAAAAGATCCGAAGAAACTTAGAACGGAAAAGTTGGAACCACGTGCGGATGGAACTCTATGCTTAAATGGCAGGAGTTGGTTACCATGTTATGGCGACTTAAGGACTGTGATCATGCACGAGTCCCACAAGTCTAAATACTCTATTCATCTGGGTTCTAACAAGATGTACCAGGATATGAAGAAACTATACTGGTGGCCCAATATGAAAGCCAACATCGCCACCTATGTTAGCAAATGTTTGACCTGTGCTAAGGTCAAGGTCGAACATCAAAGACCATCGAGTTTGTTAGTACAGCTCGAGATACCTCAATGGAAGTGGGACAACATCACGATGGATTTTGTCACGAAGCTTCCTAAGTCGTCACAAGGTTATGACACTATTTAGGTGATCGTTGACCGACTTACAAAGTCTGCCATTTTTGTGCCAATGAGGGAAACAGATCCCATGGATAAACTGGCAAGAATGTACCTAAAGGAGGTAGTCATGAAGCATGGAATACCTGTCTTAATTATCTGTGATTGTGACCCTCGGTTCGCATCAAATTTCTAGAAGTCACTTCAGAAGGCTTTGGGTACAAGTTTGGATATGAGTACTGCATATCATCCGCAAACCGAAGGGACAATGCGAGGGATAAACCATCCAAACTCTCGACGATAGTACTTGCTTGCGTAATCGACTTTGGAATGGTTGGGGTTAAAACATTTTCCATTAGTTTTTGGAGTTTTATTCGATAACCGAATTATCATGCTAGCATTAAGGCTGCACCGTTTGAAGCACTTTATGGTCGAAAGTGTCGTTCACCCGTGTGTTGGGCCGAGGTTAGACAAGTTCAACTCACTGGTCCAGAATTAGTGCAAGAAACAACAAAGAGGATCATCCAGATCAAATAAAGGATTCAAACCGCTCGTGATCGACAAAAGAGCTACGCCGACTTAAAGCATAAACCAATGGAATTTCAAGTTGGGGATAAAGTTATGCTTAAGGTTTTTCCTTGGAAAGGGGTCGTACGTTTTGGCAAACGAGGGAAGTTAAACCCCAGATATGTCAGACCTTTCAAGGTGTTGAAAAAGTTTGGAGCCGTTGCTTACAAGCTTGAGCTTCTTTAAGAGCTGAGCAGGGTCTATAATACATTTCATGTATCTAACTTAAAGAAATGTTATTCTGACGATCCATTAGTCGTTCCGTTGGAAGGACTCCAAGTGGATAGCAAGCTTTATTTTGTTGAAGAACCTATAGAAATCATGGATCGTGAAGTCAAACAATTAAGGTGAAGCCGTGTCCCAATTTTCAAGGTTCGATGGAATCTATTAGGCGAGGGCCCTGAGTTTTACATGGGAACGTGAAGATAATTCAGAAGGAATTAATCCACACTCTTCACCAGGACTGCACCGTCGTCAAGTGCCGTGTCATAAGCCTTGAGGACAGGCTCATTTAACGGGGGAAGACTATAACACCTCGTGTTTTAGGTCATTGTATAGAAATTAGGTAATTCACAATCATTCTATGGGTTTATCGTTCGCTTTTAAAATCGTAATCGCTAAGCTAAATCGCGTAAACTAAAAATGATCATTCAATGTAATCGGGCATTAAACGATTAAATGTTTACATCAAGCAAGTGTTATATGATTATTATGAGGATAATTATCAATTTTGTTCATCTTATTTTTATTGGTTACGTAAAATGTTTACGTTTTACGATAAAATGCGTTTCGGCATTCCCGAAAGCACCAAAACCTAACTACGCTTAAACAAATACCCACGATTATACCCAATACTCAAAAGTTACAAAAATACTATCCTAATATGAATATATGGCCGAATTTAAGATGACTCATACCAAGAAAATATCTAGCTTAAAGTATCTTCCTTGAATTCATGGGATGAATCCCATATTAGGGAACCAATCACTTACACCTTCCAACTCTTGTAAGAACCCACTCCCCCCTATGGGCTCTTATACATGAGTTAGTAAGTGACCATGGTTAGGTTAGATAGTTATTTCATTTAAAGCTAGCAAGTAACACATAGATGTTCATTTACAAAGTATAAACAAGAAAAATCTCTCCCATTTCCCTCTTATTAACCCACGGCATTCCACAAGGTTTTTAGGGGATCCATAGCTTGATTTTATTTCACCATATTAGTGTTTATACATCATACTTAAGGTATTCTAAGAAGAGTTGAAGGGTTGGTTAAGCTTTGAAAAGGTTTTAGCAAGATATTGCAAGATTAGGGTTTTGTTGGAATTAGGGTTTCAAACGGATATTAAGCTAGGGTTCTTTTGCTAAAACCAAGGGTTTTGATTTGGTTGTTCTTATCTTCCTCACATCAGGTTATCTAGAACCCTACTTCATTTACTTTCTTTGATTTATGCATATATTATGTTTATATAGTTAAATCACCATTTAGGATACTTTTGAATATGTGAAAGGGATTTTTACTTATGATCAATGTTTTGTGAACTTATTTACATGTTATATGGATGCTAATATGATGTTAAAAGGGATGTATAAGTGTTTTAACATGTTGGTTGAGTATTAACATGTATATGAACAAATTAGGGTTTTAAAGTTAAACTTAATAAGTTACAGTGAAAATGGTGTAAATAACATGTTAATCTTGTATTCATGAACACTCTTGGACAAAACATGACCTAAATGGACTTATATATGTAAGCATAAGATATAAGTGTTGTAAAGTAGTTGTAACAAGGTGTTGAAGCTTAATGGTACAAAAATCAAGCTTAAAACATGTTTTAAATCTCAACTTCAAACTTTCTGTTTTGTTTCGAATTTGGTAACAACCATATTAGGTTTTATAAAATAGTACATCTCATAGGATTCCAAAATGATAAGTAACTCGAAAATCGGATTTTTAAACGAAGAAGATACGCTAGTTACAGAGCTTTATGACTCGTTCAATTACTTTAATAAAACAAATTTTGTATAAAAGTTACTATTTATCGGCAGAAATTATACTTTGGAAACACCAATTAATGATAAAACTTTTCAATTACGGAGAAAGGTGTTCAATAGATCCTAAAAACAGTGCTATAACGATTAAGATACGATATTTACGGGTTTTTGCGTTATAAGTGTAATCTGTAATGAACAGGTTAAAAACACTTTCAAAACAGATATTGGAAACTTAAAATGCAATATTATAGATCACTCGTCCTTATATATGAAAGCGGTGGGGTAAGAATGCAAGAAAACAGACTTAAAATGACAAAGTTATAACATTTTGCTAAGGGCGTAATTCTTAAATGTTTTTACTTTAGTTATACGATTTCAATTAACGATTAGATGGTGATATAGCTATATAGAAATATATATGTTATTAGTTATCAAAGTGCTATATTACTAGGGAATTTCATAATGAGGCTTCTTCGGATGGCGTATTGACGAGTTGTTGGATTTACGATTTAAAGTGTCCTAACTCCTCGTACGTCATGTCATGACCTCTAAATTATGATAGCCCGAACGATAGTACGATGATAACTATATAGGATTATATATGGTTGTTGTTAGACAACGTACTTGAATACTGATTCGACCTATATTAACTAGGTTGCATTCGGGCGTTAGCGTAGCGAGTTTTCATTTGGATATTTTATTATCAATTTACTCACTCAAGGTGAGTTCATAGCCCCATGTTTTACAATTATTGATTTACAAGTTTTTGGGGTGAGAAACATATGCATGTTTTACAAATTGGACGCAAGTGTACATTTTATCATGATTATGTTTTGCCTAAGTAGCGATAACCCACTATGCCCATGAATCATGAACTGTCAATTACTGGAATGTGAGCGCGAATGATTATAGATAGATCTATTTGGGATTGACCTCCCCGTTCGGGTGACTAGCTATCATTGGAAACGAACGTATATCATGTCGGATTTTGGATGTTATGGGTTGAACATCGTCACGGGCAATGTAGGCAATATTTATATATTGTATTCATTTATGTCGAGCTTCGGTGTCATGAGCTTAGGTAAACGTAATTATATTTTGTATTCATCTGTTGCATTATCACGAGGAAAGTCTTGCGGTCCTGCTTATACATTTACATAAACCTATGACATTCACCAACTTTATGTTGACATTTTAAATGCAATGTTTTTCAAGAGATCATTAGGGCACGGGGTGCAAAAAGGGATACATTGGTGGTTATGTTTTGGATGTCCTGCATTAAAGATTTAGTCGTATTACATTTTGTATATCTGTTATTGGCTGGAAATCTTTGTAATAATAACAAGTAAACAAGTGAAGCTTTGAGCTTTTGTAAACATTTTGTTAAATCAAATGTATTAGTTTTAAACGACTTTTAATTGTCGTTCAATATATATCTTGTGCTAGTGATCTGAGAAGTAACACGCCCCGGACCCTTATTCCGCTGCGACCCAATTTGGGGGTGTTACAGGTTCTGAAGGCCGACAGAGCATCATCTAATTTTCTTTACCAAACAGCAGGATTGTCTTTCACTATTTTTTCAAGGATTATTTTTAAGGCTCTATTTGTATTTTCAACTTGTCTGCTTGTTTGAGGATGATAGGATGTAGAGAAACGGTGAGTAACTCTGTATCTTTTCACATTTTTTCCATTATTTTATTACAGAAGTGGGTTACTCGGTCGCTTATGAGAGCTTTGGGCATTTCGAAATGGCAGAATAGTTTTTAGGAATGAAATAACAACTCCGGCATCGTTAGTTGGAAGAGCTTGAGCTTCGGTCCATTTAGATACATAGTCGACAACGACTAAGATGTATTCGAATTTATATGGTTTTGGAAATGGTACCATGAAGTCAATACCCCATATGTCAAAAACTTCGCATACTTGAATGTCGTTTATGGACATTTCATCACGTTTGGATATGTTTCCAGATTTTTGACATGCTTTGCAAAGGCGAACGAGAGTATGAGCTTCTTTTATGATTGTTAGCCAGTAAAAACCTAAGTCTAAGACTTTTTTTAGTTATGGTTGTAGGTCCATAATGTCCACCAATGGGTTAGTGGTGACATTGATCAAATATGGTACGAGTTTTTGGTTCATAGACACATCGTCTAATCATACCGTCAGAACATACTTTGAAAAGATAAGGATCTTCCCAAAAATAGTTTTCAAGGTCAGAGAAGAATTTGTTCTTTTGTTGGTACATCATTCCATTAGGCATAATATCACCTACCAAATAGTTTTCAAAGTATGTGAACCATGGTATGTCTCTGGAGCTAATTTCCATAAGAGTTTTGCTAGGAAAGTTACCGTCGATTTCATTGTCTTCACTTGCCTCATCATTTTCAATCCAAGATAAGTGGTCGGCGGCAACATTTTCTGTACTTTTTTGTCTTTTATTTCTATGTTAAATTCTTGCAAAAGCAATATCCAACGTATGAGACGTGGTTTAGCATCTTGCTTTTTGAAGAGGTATCTTAAAGCGGAGTGATCGGTATAGACAATAGTTTTGGATAATATCAGATATGGTCGGAATTTATCAAATGTAAATACTACAGCTATAAGTTCTTTTTCTATAATATACTTTTGCTGAGCTGCATTAAGAGTTTTGCTTGCAAAATAGATGGGATGAAAGTGTTTTCCATCTCTTTTTCCTAAGACTGCTCCAACTACGAATTCACTGGCATCACACATTAGCTCAAATGGAAGATTCCAATTCGAGCTCATGATTACAGGAGTGCATGTGAGTTTTTCTTTTAACTAATTAAATGCTTTATGACATTCATCGTTGAATTCGAATGGAGTAGTTTTTTCAAGCAACTTAGTTAAAGGACGAGCAAAATTTTAAAAGTATTTAATGAAATGTCGGTAGAAACCGACATGACCTAAAAACCTTCTAATGCCTTTAATATTAGTAGGGGATGGAACCTTTGAGATTACGTCAATTTTGGCTTTGTCAACTTTAAGGCCCGCTCCAGGCACTTTGTGTCTGAGAACGATTCCTTCTTTAACCATAAAGTGACATTTTTCCCAATTAAGGACAAGATTTGCATCCTTACAACGTTCAAGCATTTTTATTAACCATAAAGTGACATTTTTTTCCCTATTAAACAAGATTTGCAATCTCTACAAAAACGTTCAATGCATTTAATATCAAGATTATTTAGATTATTTATCGGAAGGATTTTACATCAAAAGACTTGATTTAATGGAAAATATCCTTAGGGATACATTTTTATAAACTTCTAAAGGCTACTTGAGGACAAGTAGGGTTTAAGTGGGGGGATATTTGATGACATCAAATAACGTACATTTTATAGCATCATTTATCTCATGTTATTAACCCATTTTGTATAGTTATTGCAAAGAATTGTTACTTAATCGTTTATATTGGATAATTGGAGTAATTATGGAGTAATTGGTGAAAGATAGCAAAAGGCGCGCATTCTGGAGCTTGAACGAAGATACTTTGAAGATTACCATTCTGAAGACCAATACGCCGTATCCATCAAGAAGATATGGTGTATCCGTGTCTGTACTCACCAAAGACCACAGAGGATAAAGCTCAATACGCCGTATCCAGAGAGACTCAATATGTCGTATTCAAGATATGGAATGAATATAATATTCTAGAAGATATCAAGGGTGGTCCTTACTCCAAGACATCCCCAATACGCCGTATCTAACTCCTTGGATACGCCGTATAGAACCAACTTCCAGACCCTATAAATACAAAACTCAAAAATGAGTTTTAGGTGTGCTAAATCATATTCTCGATACCTAAACCATAAAATTCAATTTTAACAGGAGAAAAAGAGAAGAAGAGGTCGAGCAACGTTATCAATTCCATAGGAGACAACGTGTAATTCCGTATACTTTAGTAATCGTTTAGTTTTTGGTATCATTCGTTAACTCGGTTAGTTTACCTTGGCTAAATAATTACTCTTGTATTTATTATGACGTTTGAAGGCTAATACCTTCGGGTATTAGCCATTATTATGAAGATCTGAATGTTTGGTATTTGTTTATCTTGATTTCTTGATTTATCGTTGTATGCTTGTTTATGTTTATTAATTTATACTTGTTTACGCGCTTTTGTATGCGACCTATCATTCAACTGGATCTAGTGATACAGACCAAGTAGATCTAGAGTCTGGGATAGCTCTCCATATAGTAATTCATACATCTAGAATAATAGTTACACAAATATTGTCCTTCTAAGTCTGTGTCTAGGATACGCTTTGGGCTTAACTAGTTAATTGGATATTGCCGATGGTTTATTGATCGTGTTGACTAGCAGGTGACCTAGATAATTCAACAAGTAACGTTCTGATTCCATTGGATAGTTGGACAAGTGGACTACTAGTGCATGAATTGCCATTAAGCGGTAAGTGGGTAAAGTCTCTATGAGCTTGGGTTTAACAAGATCACCATTGCTTTAATCCCTAAGATAGATTATAATCAGCAAATAAGGATGCTTTATGCGGATGCTTTAATTATGATAGAATTAATGTGTCTAGGTCTTAGGATGATGTAACACCTAAGTCTTAAGAATGATATGCCACCTCGAGAGAAGAAATCATTGCACTTAATAAACAAACCAACTTTCTAATCGGATTAATAATGGTTAATACAGTTTTCTTATATTTGGCTTGACCGCTCTTTTATCTTTTGTTAATTATCTCACGTGGGTTAAAGTGCCTTGAATTGATTGTAGTCACCAACCAAACCATGCTAGTCTCTTAGGCTGAAAACCCCCTTTTCTCGTTAGAATTAGGAACTAGGACTGACAGAGGTTTATAATAGAGTAGAATTAACATAGATTAGATAACCAAGATATTAATTAAATTGATAGATTTAACCTCGCTTCAAGTGTTTGACACCCTACTTACCACGAAACTACTACCGATCGGGTACACTGCCCGTTAAAGTGTTGTTTTTGGTTTAGTCGACAAAATATAAATTTAAAACTTGAATCAATAAAATATACACCACACAATGACATATTAAGTTTTTGGCGCCGCTGCCGGGAGTGAAAATTAATCTTGATTTTTATTTGATATTTTGGTTTTTAACATTAAATTAGATCTAACCTTTAGGATTAGTGTAATTTAGATTAGCGTATATTCTTGTCTATTCTGTAATATTTGTATATTTATCTTTAATTGTTTGCTTATATATATGTGTTTAATTGTTTGCGTATTTAATTGTTTTTCTTAATACACTGTTCTGGTCGATAGCTGAATACGACGTATCCACTTCCATCGGATACGGCGTATCCACTTCCATCAGATACGGCGTATCCAGTTCTCTCTCCAATACAACGTATTCACTCAAACTGATTAATACGGCGTATCCACTTCCATTGGATACAGCGTATCAATTATCTGGAACAGAAGCTGAAATCTTGGTTTTCCTATTTGATTTTTCATGCTAAATTTTTTCTATCTTTCTTCATAGCAAATCCTGCTGGTATTTTTACCTGTGTTATAGGAAGTACTTATCAGAGCTAGTTGACTGAAGAAGGAATTACAAAAAGTCATGGCTGAACCAATTCTAAATGAAAACACAGAAAAAGCTCAATCTAAATCAAATCTTTCTATCACCAGTAACGACATAAAAATTGATCTCAGCAAATAATTTCTGGTAGAATTACGAAAGAACATGTATCACGGAACTCACTATGAAGACGTGATGGATCATATTGCTAAAATACTTAAAATGGTTGATTTGATCTATGTTCCTGGAGTAGATTCCCATAAACTACGAATGAAAGTCTTTCCTCTCTCGTTGGTCGTTGATGCTAAAGAATGGCGGATTAGTTATGGAGATGAAAAAAATTCTGATGATATGGATGAAGTTGCTGAAGTCTTTAGGATCGACACTAATCTATTTGATTTTGAAACACCTATGTGCAAGGCGTTTAAATAATTTAACAATCTTTTACAAATCGATCCAGACTTACTTACTAAGGACATTGAGGGATTCAAGACCTATGAAGATTACAAGAATGATTGGATCTATGAATGGAACAAGGACGTACCATGGGTCGATGAGAAGCCATGGACTAACGCTGGAGTTTAGACCAAACCCACACCAGTCAAACATACTTGCAAGCCTTTCAACTATAAGACTGGATGTTCAGAATGGCCAACATGTAGTTGGATGGATGATGGATACAGTGTTTATGTCATACAAGGACTGTACACCTACTAGAGTTATCCTTATATTTATAAAAGGATCTCTAGGAAGGTATTAGAAATAACATGAACAGAACAACAAAGCAACAATAGCAAAAAACATTAGTTAGTGATATTAGTATTGTATTAGGGATCTGCAATCTTAGGCAGATTCAAAGAGTTATAATACAAAACGTTTGATTAAGCATTGTGTGTTCTTCTTAAGTACTGCCAACTAGATTCCGCATAGTTGACAGTATATCAGTGTTTCATAAAGGAATATCGATCCTACAGGAACTTCATTGACAAAACAGGAAAGAGAGTGTAAACTATATGATGAATTCAATAAGTTTGCTTATAAGAATAAGTTTGCTTATAAGAAGGGGGAAACACTACGTGATTTTTACTTGAGATTTTCACTGCTACTCAATGTCATGAACATCTACAATGTGAAACTAGAACAATTTCAAGTGAACACCAAGTTTTTGAATACTCTTCCTCTTGAGTGGAGAAAATTTGTGACTGATGTCAAACTGGTTCGGGATTTGCACACAACTAACATTGATCAGCTTCATGCTTACTTGGGACAACATGAATTTCATGCAAATGAAGTTTGTTTAATGCATGAGCGGAACTCAGATCCGCTTACTTTGGTTGCAACCCATCAGATGACCCAGTCTCCTTATCAAACTCATCAAAACTAATACCAAAACTCTCAATTTCAACCACAAGTTTCACTATATCAGTCTCTACAGTATGGATCACCTTATCAATCTCAATAATACTCATCCAATCAAATATCAACACATCTTTCAATCACTTATCCATCTAATGATTATCAATCATTAGTTCACCACAACGTTTATTCTCCACCATCATCTATCCCTCAATTGGAATATGCTCCCACAGTTAACCAACAACAACAATAACCTGAATTTCCCCAACTAGACTCAGGTCTAACTGTTCTAGTGTTCAAGTAAGGTGACAATCCCATTGATGCCATCAATCATATAATGTCATTCCTATCAGCTGTCGTCACATCCTGCTATCTTACATCCAACAACCAGTTGAGGAATTCGTCAAACCATAGGCAACAAGCTACCATTAATGATGGAAGAGTAACTTTACAACCAGTTCAGGGGAGGCAAATTTCTTTTGCTATAGGTACCACTAGGACCTACACTCCAGGAGCAAGTAGAAGCAGCTTTGGGAAACAAAGGACTGTTATTTTTTACAACTACAAAGGGGAAGGACACATGTCCAAATAGTGTACTAAGCCTAAAAGGAAACGGGATGATTCGTGGTTTAAGGATAAAGTGTTGATGGTACAAGCTCAAGCGAATGGTCAAATTCTACATGAGGAGGAACTAGCATTTTTGGCAAATCCAGGAATTGCAGAAGGTCAAGACACACAGACTGTCATTACTCACAATGTTGCTTATCAAGCCGATGATTTGGATGCATATGACTCTGATTGTGATGAACTCAACACTGTCAAAGTTTCTCTCATGACGAATTTATCTCATTATCGTTCAGATGCTCTCGCTGAGGTACATAATCTTGATAACGTGGATAACAATATGATTAATCAAGGTGTGTAGGTGATGTCGTCTTTTGAATATTCGAATGTTGTAAAACATTTAGAGACTAAAATAACCAGTGATAGCAATATCATTCCTTATTCTCAATATGTGACAGAATCACAACAGGCAGCTGTTTAGAATTCTAACTCATTTGCACAACAAGATACACTGATATTATCTGTGATAGAACACCTGAAGAGCCAAGTAATTAATTGCACTAAGATAAATCTAGACAACAAAAGTGTTAATGATACTTTAACTGATGAGCTTGAAAGATATAAAGAACAAGTTAAAGTTTTGAAAGAAGGACAAAATGTTGATTTAAAGAGTAAAGACAATGTTTCAATTCATGTGAACAGTCTGTCGAGATTGATCGTCTTAAACAAACTCTTTCTGAACATTTAAAAGAAAAGGAATCTTTAACGCAAACATTTACTCTTCTCAAAAATGATTTTAAGAAAGAAGAATCTAGAAATATTGATAGAGAAATTGCTTTAGAAAAGAAGATCAAACAGCTAGATAATATTGTTTATAAAAGAGATCAATCAACATAAACTGTTCATATGTTGACAAAATCACAGTTTTACTATGATCATACCACGAAACAAGCTCTAGGTTTTCAATTTTCTTTCTATCTAAAGAAAGCTCAGCAGTTGGAACCAAAGCTTTATGATGGTAATGTCATTAAGAACACTAGTGCTATTGTGATTCCTAACTCTGAAGAGACCTTAATGCTTGCTGAAGAGAGTCGTTCAAAAATGCTTTTAAAACAACAGGATCTAATGGTTTTAAAAAAGAAAGTTATTATTATACCAGTTGATTATGCTATTCTCAACCAACTTTCTCAAGATTTTGAAAAACAATTTGTTCCACAAACTGAATTATCTGCTGAACAAGACTTTTGGTCTCAGAATTCTATGAATTCTTCATATCCTAATCCTTCTTGTAGACCCACCAAAGTTGAGGTTCCGAAAGAACTTCCTAAAGTCAGCATGGTAAATACGAGTTTGAATAAACTTAAATACCATCTTGCTGGTTTTAACTTGGTTGTTAAAGAAAGAACCATGGCCATAACCATCACTGAGGTCTCATGGGGGTTTGAACATATAAAAGCTTGTTTTAAGGATGAAATAATTCCATTTGTAAAAGCACTTAAGGACTTATTCAACCCATTCAATCAATATTTAGTTGATGAACTTTCTGAAGTCCATAATGTCTTTCATCAAATGAACAGGCTGTAGAACTGATAACATCAAATAACGTCTATTTTATAGCGTCATTTATCTCATGTTATTAACATATTTTGTATAGTTATTGCAAATAATTGTTACTTAATCATTTATATTTGAGAATTGCAGTAATTATGGATTAATTGGTGAAAGTTAGCAGAAGGCGCGCATTCTGGAGCTTAAATGAAGATATTTTGAAGATTACTATTCTGAAGACCAATACGCCATATCCATCAAGGAAGATACGGCGTATCTGTACCTGCACTCACCAAAGACCACAGAGGAATAAAGCTCAATACGCCATATCCAGAGATACTCAATACGTCGTATTCAAGATATAATATGTGAATATTCTAGAATATATCAAGCGTGGTCCCTACTCCAAGAAATCCCCTAATACTCCGTAATCCAATCCTTGAATAACACTCGTTATCGAATTGACAACCCAGACCTTATAAATAAAAACTCAAAAATAAGTTTTAATTGTACAAAATCCTATTCTCGAAACCATAAACCAAAAAATTCCATTTTTACGAGAGAAAAAGAAGCAGAAGAAGGTTTGAAGCTACAGCGTTTATTAAACATAGAAGACACGTGTAATTCCATATACTTTAGTAATCATTCAGTTTTTGGTATCATTCGTTAACTTGGTTAGTTTACCTTGGCTAAATAATTACTTTTGTATTCATTATGACGTTTGAAGGCTAATACCTTCAGGTATTAGCGATTATTATGAAGATCTGAATGGTAGGTACTCCCTCCGTCCCAAATTAATTATCCCCCGACAAAAAACAAATAGTTTAAGAAAACATAATCATTACTGCATTCTCTCTCTTACTTTTTTGCAGAATGATAGTTTTACCTTTATGAATTTAATTAAAGCTTTGAATAAAGTTTGTAATTTCTAGTATCATTAAAGGCAATATGGTAAACTTGCTACATTACTCACAACTATATTAGGAAGGAGACAATAATTTTGGGACAACCCAAAATGGAAAGATAGACTATTAATTTGGGACGGAGGGAGTATTTGTTTATCTCGATTTCTTGATTTATCATTGAATGCTTGTTTATGTTTATCAATTTATATTTGTTTATTCAAAAGATCCGAGAACTTAGAACGGAAAATGGTTAGAGGGGGGGAAACCACGTTGCGGATGGACACTATGTGGCTTAAATGGTCGAGGGAGTTGGTTACCATGTTATGGCGACTTAAGGACTGTGATTATGCACGAGTCCCATAAGTCAAAATACTCCATTCATCCGGGTTCTGACAAAATGTACTAGGATTATGAATAAACTATACTGGTGTCACTAATATGTTAAAAGCCAACATCGCCATAAGTTACAAATGTTTGACCCTGCCGTAAGGTTAAGCCGAACAATCAAGACCAACGGTGTTATGTTAGTGCAACCGAAATACCCTCAATGAAGTGGACAATCATCACGAAGGATTTCTTCATGAATCTCCTAAACATCACAAAGGTATGACACTGATTTGGGTGAACGAGTGACCGACTTTACAAAGTCTCCATTTTTAATGCCAAAGAGGGAAACAGATCTATGGATAAACTGGCAGAATTGTACCAAAAGGATGTATACTCGAAGCATGGAATACTGTTTCAATATTTGTGACCGTTTACCTACGGTTCGCATCAATTCTGGAGGTCACTTCATGAAGGCTTTGGTCAAGTTTTGGATATGATACTGCATATCATCCGTAAACCGACGTACAAAGCGAGAGAACCATGCCCAAACTCTCGAGGATAATGCTATCTGTGGCTTGCGTAATCGACTTTGGAAATGGTTGGGTAAACCATTTAGCCATTATTCTAGTTTACATACAATAACAGTTTCATGCCAAGCATTAAGCTGCACACGTTTGATATTGAGCACTTAATGGACGAAAGTGACGTACACAAGAATACGTGTGTTGGGCCGCGTTTGACAAGTTCTAACTCACTGTCCCAGAATTAGTACATAAAAAACACGGAGAGGATCATCTCAATTAAACAAAGGATTCAAACCTGCTTCGCGATCGGACAAAAGATCTACGCTGATATAAAGCGTAACCGCGATGGAGATTCAAGTTGGAGATAAAGTAATGCTTAAATGTTTCACCTGAAAGGTCGTAACGCTTTTTGGCAAATGTGGAAATATCAAACCCCATATATTGTCGGACCTTTCAAAGTGTTGAAAAAGGTTAGAGCCGTTGCTTACAAGCTTGAGCTTCCTCAAGAGCTGATAGAATCACAATAAACGTTTCATTATCCAAACTGAAGAAATGTTAATCTGACGGATCCTTTATGTCGTATCCGTTTGAAGGACGCAAGTGGATGACAAGCTTCAATTTGTTGAATACCTGTACAAATCATGATTCGCGAAGATCAAACAATTAACGGCGAAGCCCTTGTCCCAATAGTCAAGTTCGAATGGAACACTAGGCGGGGCACCCTGAGTATACGTTGAAACGAGAAGATCAAATCAGGAAGAAATTATCCACACCTCTTGATCACCAAGACCGCACCATCACAGTGCCGTATGGATAAGACTTGAGGACAAGGCTCATTAACGTGGGAAGATTATAGCACCTCGTGTTTTAGGTCCATTGTACGACATTAAGTAATCTCCATAATCATTTTAGGGATTTACGCGTTTCTTTTAAATCAAAAATCGTTAAGCTAAATCGCGAAACTAAAAATGATCATTCAAAATAAACGGGCATTAAACAATTAAATGTTACATCAAGCAAGGTTATATGATTATTTAGAGATAATTATAAGCATTGCTCATTTTATTTTTATTGGTTACGATAAGTGTTTACGTTTCGCGATAAAAGTAACTTATAGGCCTTCCCGAAGCCCGATAACTTACTAACGCTTCATCAAATACCCAAAAATATAGACTCAATACCTAAATGTTTATTAAAACTTTCAAGTTCTTGTATCACTTTATAATAAATACCTAATCAAAATGAAGAGAATTCAAACAATAAACTTACAATGTACAGTTATAACCCATTTTTCTAAGTCATACAACAATATACTTTATATAATACAAGTATACTAATATAAATGATCAAATACATATCAAGCTTATACAAATACATATATTTCCCGAATATAAGACTAGGAGAAAGCCAAGATGAACCAAGCACTTCAACAATAGTCTCCTAAAAGATCTAGCATGCAACTTGAACCATGACTCATCAATGACTAGCCAAAACTTATCAAAATAAGCCCTAGCTTCTTCCATAAGCTTGGCCACCTTGCATACTTCCACTTGACACAAATATCTTCTCCAAGTAGTATAAATACCCATGCATGTGTGAGCTAAGATTGTCATAACACATTTTCCTTATCAAAGAAATCACAAAATCTCTTCCTTTGTTCTCTCTACAACCCACGGCTCAAAACCCTTAACAAACACAATCCATAGTTTGATTTTCTTTCACCAAATTAGGTGTGTGGCATAACAATATACTTAAGGTATTCTAAGAAGAATTTAATGTGTTTGTGTTAAGCTTTTTAAAATGTATTATCAAGATGATTGGCAAGATTTAGGGTTTTCTGGTAAAAATTAGGGTTCATCCTAATTTTTATCAAATCCAATAGGTTTAATCACAAGTTGTGATTGTTATTCAATCTCTGACTCATCCACACAAGGTTAAACCAAAAGCTTAATCTATTCATATTAAGAATTTATGAGTTCATATGCTATAACTTAGTAAAATCACCATCTTGGGTACATTGAATATGTAAAATAATATTTACTTATTATAATTTTTGTGTGAACTTATTTACATGCCATATGGAAGCTACTATGAAGTTAAAAATAGATGAAAAAGTTTTTAACATGATGCATTAAGATTAAACATATATAAGAACAAATTAGGGTTTCTATCTAAAAGTTTCATAATTACGTTAGATGTTGAAAGTATTGCAAGGACTTGTGTCTCTTTGAAACTAATTGACTCTCTTGAGCAAAACATACCTAATAGACCTAATATATGTAATACATAAGAATTAAGGTATAAAGTGTTTTGAAACAAAGTGGTAAAGCCTAAAAAGTCCTAAAAACATTTTAAACACATTTTTGTGGAAACACATATCTAGGGGCTGTTTGATAATACGAAAGTTTACATAAATGTTTTATGATTTTATACAAATACTACATGTCACAAAGGATCGAGGGGACAAAAAGTAACTCAAAAAACCGTATAATAACGAAGAAGATACGCTATTTACCAGTTTTACGATAAGTTAATACATTTATAAAACCCATTTTTATAAAAATTACTATTCACCACAGAAACTTATACTTTATAAACACAATAATATGTATAAAACGTTCAATAACTAGAAAGTGTTCAAAAGATCGCTAAAAACGAGCTATAAGACGAATAAGATACGACAAAAACGGGTTTTTTACGTTAATTAAAAGTATAAAACGATTCTATAGATGTATGAAACATAAAAACAACTATTCATCACCAGAATCTCAAAACCTAAAATATAATTTTATAGCACTCGTCTTAATACGAAAGCTTGGCGTAAGAAACGGCGATAAAACGGGCCTTAAAACGAAAAAGTTATGTTATTTTTGCTAAAGAGCGTAATTATAAACGTTTACTTTTATAGATCCGATATCATGTAAATTTGAATAATGGTGATATAGCTATATAGATTATAAATGTTGATTAGTATATCGAAGTGCATATACTAGGGAAAGTTCATAATGAAGGCTTCTCGGATGGCGTATGACTGAGTTTGGAATTTACAATTAAATTCCTAAACGTTCCTCCTCTTACGTCATGTCATGAACCTCTTAAAATTAATGATAGCCCGAAACGATAGTACGATGATAACTCATAGGATTATATATACATTTGTTAACAACATACTTGAATAACTGATTCGACCAAAATTAACTAGTGTTGCATTCGAGGCTTACTGGCGCTTGTTTATTTGTGGAATTTGTTACAGTATAACTCACTCAATGTGAGATTCATAGCTCCATGTTTACAATTATTACTTACAAGTTATTGGGTGAAAACATAAAGCAGTTTTACAAATAGGCCGCAAGTTAATTTTATCATGATTACTATTTTCCTAATAGCGATACCCCACTATGCCCATTAAACATGAACTGTCAATTACTGGAAAGTGAGCGCGAATATTAATATATAATCTATTTGGGATAAGTACCTCCGTGCGTTCGGGTGACTAGCAATCACTGATAAACGACGTATATCATTTCGGATACTGGATTTTATGGGTTAGAAACATCATTGCAACGGCAGAAGTTAGGCAATATTTATATATTGTAATTCAATCCTGTCGAGCGTCGTGTCCCAAAGCTTAGGCAAACGTAATGCAATAGTTTTGAGAAGTCTGGTCATCTGGTTGCATTATACACTGGGAAGAGTCTTGCGGTCCCTGCAAATACATTTACTTAAACCAAATGAAATTCAACAACCAACTTTATGATGACATAATTAAATAGCAATATTTGTCAGGTCATTAAAGCATGAGTGTGCGAAGGAAACATTGTTGTTAAATTAAGAAGTCATGCATATAGATTTAGTCGCATAACACTTTGAGTATCAGAAATTGCCTGTAAACTTTATAATAATAAACAATAAAGCTATCGGGGCTTATTGTAACACCGTACTTTAAATTAAATCCAATGTATAAGTTTTTAAAATGACTTTTGTCGTTTCTTATATATCTTTTTGTTTAATATCTGAGAAGTAGACACTCCACACGGACTCTTATACCAACGCATGCGACCCTAAATGGTGGATGTTTACAGCAACGTCGATTGCCCACGTTGGAGAGGTGAGCAATTTCTGATTGAGATGTTACAATAGGTAGGATCATTGAAGTTTTTCTTTGATATCAAGCCACTGACTAAGTTGCCTCAGAATATAAGAAATATGAATGGTGACAAAAAGAAGAAAAGCATTTCAGACATTGAAGCAAAGTATGTGTAGTGCACCTCCGATCTTACTTGCCCCCGAGGGAACAAAGATATCATGGTGTAGTGTGACTCATCATTAAAAGTTATGGTTCGTATTGAAGTCAAATAGAGAAGGAGATAAGCGTATGCCTCAAGACAATTGAAAGTCTATGAAGAGAATTACACTACTCACGAGTTAGGAGCAGTTATTTTTGGTCTTAGATTATGGAGACACTATTTGTATGGAACTAAGTGTGTGGTTTTCACCGATCACAAGAGCCTATAATATATTTTGAATCAGAAACAGATGAACTTGAGACAACGGAGATGGATTGAGTTGTTGAGTGATTATGATTGTGAGATACGGTATCATCCTGGAAAAGCGAATGTTGTGGCTGATGCCTTAAGTCGAAAGGAAAGGAATAAGCCATTGCGTGTTAGAGCTTTGATGATGACTGTTTACAATGATCTACCGAAGTATATATTGTTAAGCTCAGAGGAAGCAATGAAAAGGGAGAATGTTAAGGCATAAAATTTGAGGAGATTGATTAAGCAAATATTCGATTTTCGTGCCCGTGATGAACAAAACACGTTGATTTTGGAAATCGTGTTTGGTTGCCACATCGATGGATTAAGGGATTTGGTTATTCATGAGTCGCATAAGTCCAAGTATTCCATCCATCCAGGATCGGACAAGATGTATCAAGATTTGAATCCGTTGTACTGGTGGACGAATATGAAAGCGGATATTGCCACGTATGTTAGTAAGTGTTTGACTTATGCGAATGTTAAATCCGAGCATCAAAAACCATCTGGATTGCTACAACAACCTAAGATTCAAGTTTGGAAGTGGGAAAGGATTACTATGGATTTTGTGAGTGGATTGCTGAGAACGCCAAGTGGGTATGATACGGTTTGGGTTATTTGTCGACCCGATACATACCAAATCCGTGCACAATTCCTAACCAATGAAGCAAAACGAATAGTTAAATGAGAGAATCTCCACGCGTGACTTTTACTTGAGAAATAGTATATAAGCATAGGTGTTCCAGTTCGATCATATTCGGATCGAGATAGTCCAATATATATCAAGATCACTTGAGATCGCAAATCAGGAGAATCTGGGTACGAATATGGTGATATGATTAACCCGTTTACCACCCTCAAACGGATGGTCAAAGTGAGAGACTATACAAATGTTGGAAGATATGTTGCATGCCTATGTGATTGTATTTAGAAGTAGTTGGGATCGCCATCTGCCATTGGTCGAGTTCCATCATGACAACAATAGTTAATCACGCAAGCATTAAGCAGCAGCCATATGAGGCTTTGTACGGGAAAGAAATTAAAAGGTCCACCTGTATGGCTAGATGAGTTGGTGATAGCCAACTCACGCGGTTCAGAATTTGAACCGTTATACACCGAGAAGATCATCCACATAAAGAACACGTTTGATAGCTGCCCGGAGTCCCATAAAAGTTTATGCAGATATGGAATCACCAAAGCTATTGGAATTTAAGTCGGCTTGATATGTATTGTTCAAGATATCGCCATGGAAGGCACAATAACGTTTTGAAATACGCAGAAAGTATAAGGTCTTAGCGGTTACATTAGGCATGTCAAATTTCCTAGCTAAGTTGAGTCTTGTAGCTTACACGTTTGGGATCACTGAGAGAGTTATTGAAAATGGGATACCTATTATATTTCATTTTTCGATATCTTAAAAATGTTTAAGCAGGAAGGCTATATTGTTTGTATCCGATAGTGAGATTCAACTTGACAATAAGTTTGCATATATTGAGAGCCAGTGGAAGTTTATTGATAAGAGAGGTAAAGCGACTTCAGCAAAGTTAAGATACCTATCGTTAAAGTTCGGTTGGAAATTCGCACAAGAGGTCCAGAATTATAACTAGGGAACAAGCGAGGATCAATTAAGAAAAAAGTAACCCCTCATCACTTAACAAGTACGGATGAAGCTAGGGAAAGCGAAAAATATCGAAACTGTAGCGACTAGAGACGGTGGGCTAGTAAGATTAGTCCCAAAAGGAGGGGAGTATGTAACAAACCCGAGATCAGTTCAAGTCCAATCCCGAGCAAAGATAGCTAATTTTTTGCTACTGAATAGTTAAAGTCGATTAACCATATAGAAAGGTATGAATGGAGAATTCTAATAAATAGGGTAATTTTCCATGCCTTAATTGAGTATCATATGTTATTTTAGCGTCTAGAAAGTCAGAAAATTTTATATTGTTGCTCCGAGAGCGTGAATATGTTATTTTTATATTTTACGACGTTTCCCCGAGTTTTTGTAAAAACCGTGTGTGATTAAAGGACGTAGTTTTAACTGAGGTATAACGTTTTTATTAAACATTTTAAGTAAAATAAGATGTACTTGATTTAAAATATTTATTAACGTGGTGTGACCCGAGTCTTTGGCTGATTTTAAATAAAAGAAATAATGCTTTGTACTAATTTTAAAAGGGCTTGAGAATAGAGGGACTAGAATTGCCAATTTTCCAAACTACAATTCTATAAATAGGCACCAATACTTCATTTATAAAACTTTTACAAAAACAAAAACTCTCCTCCCTCCTCTATTGCTTCTCTTTGACCGGACACCACCACTACACCACTATTTTTTGATCAATTTACCCACATGCAATACAATCAAATTATATATTCTTAATCCTTGTTTCAAGAGCTACAAAACCCACTATTAAAACCTCACATGCAATAAGATTTGAAGAAGTTAAATTTTTTGTGTGTTCTTGCTAGTTTCGTGTATAAGGGGGTGTTTAGATTAGTTAGATTGTTGTTATTTTGAAGTTGGTTGTTTGAAAAGCTTGGTTTGGATAGGTTTGAGCTTGCGTCCGATTTTAAAATTCAAGGGGGAAACATAGTTTGATATTTGTTATAGCATTGTGAGCACTCATTTATGTTTATGTGTTGATTTATTTAGTTATATGATGAAAATAAGAAGTTGCTGATACTGAATCAAGTGCTGAAATTATAAAAGCGTGTTTGGATTATTGACTAAAGGTATGATGTTTTGTGTATCATTACATAACTAGTGTAAGCTAATTATGATAAGTCTTAATATGTCGAAAATGTCCGTTTTTCATAGGTTTTTCTGGGTTGACCAAGTTTGACCAGAAAGGAATGAGCATGACCGTCGCGTAGTCAGAAACATTTTGAAAGTTAATTTTATTTTTTGCAAAGTCAAGTGATAGAGTACAGCCCCACCCGCCCACGCCCCTAAGCTCTGTAATCGCAATGTTGTGATCGACACTGTAATCTTTTAATTAATGAACGTTTTATGGCCGAGTCAAGTTTGGGTATTTTTGGTAAAAAATGTCAACAAACGAAAGGTTTTGCCTATTAAAAGTCCCACTTGCGTAAACATTTGAATAAAGACTATAATGAGCAAATGTATTAGTAATGTTCGTTAATTGGTAATAACTATGAGATTCGTAGATATATTAATCCTTACATATCGGTAACTTCAAAAAATGGTAACCTATATGGAAAATGTTGAAATATTGGTTAATTGCTCAAAAATGATCATGTTATGCATCGCACTAGAGATTTAAGTATATTTTAAAACTTTTGTATATACTATAAGTAATATAAATATATCAAATAATAATATAAATATATATATCTATATATATATATATTACGTATATATAAAAATATAGGGGCACCTTCTTATGTCAGAACTACTTTTTTGTGAACAGAACCAACATGAAACACTTTAAACCGACTGAGAAAGTTTAGTATCAATATTTTTTTTATTTTAAATCACAAAAAGGGAATAAAATTATCAAAACCCATTTTGACTTTTTATTTGTGAATTTTTAATTAAAAAAAGTTTATTAAAAAAACCCTTTAATTCGAAATAATTTTTTATTTTATTTTATATATTTTTTAGTATAATCTGTTTTCAAAAGAAAAAAAATGATTGCATATATGTTTTTTTTAATATTGTAAATTCCATATTTCTAGTGTACATTTTTAACTTAATATGGAAATATACTCATATGATGTTCTTTAGCACCAATCTTTAATCTACAATTTATAACACAAAATATAGACAAAAAAATGATAACATATGAAATACTTTCAAATACAAATACAAGACCAAAAACATAAATACCTAAAAACAAAATATGATATCAATGAAATACATTATAAATATAAATCCAACTATATCTATGTTGTTCAAAAACATGTGTGCACTCTTTGAAAAACATATCTGCACGTTTTACTTTCTCTCTCAAAAACATGTGTGCACTCATCTAATAACATACGTGTACGGTTCACTTTCTCATCAAATGCGTTGGAACATATAAGTACCATTCAAAGAACATATATGCACGCTATGCTTTCTCGTCAAATACATTAAAACATATGTGTCTGTTTTCCAAAAACATAAGTGCACGTTGCAATTTTTGTGAGCACATGATCTTCCTTTAACTGGGCATCAAAAAATCATACATGATTATTGTAACATTTAAAAAATAATGTTCTTAAAACAATATAACATGTTAGATTTCCCTAGCTATTGCAAAACTTTGCTATCATATCCACAACCGGCTCAATACATTGAAATTTATGGTCATCACTAACCTGCTTAAGCCGCACACAAATATAATTTGAAACAACATTAAATGTATTAAGTGCCTACTTCATATTAATATCACTTGATGGCCCATTAGAAGTTTTTTACTAACCTGTACAGAATAATGTATCTATATGCGCTTATGTTTATCCAGCAGTGAACCATGAATGTTGATTGTTCCATCGCTTTGTCACATCAATCCCCAGCATGCAGTGCACTACTGGTTTTAATGCCTTTGTGTTTATGAGGGATGGCCGTTGGGATGGTATCGTCCACTGGGAGTATGTGTCGTGAAGGGAGACGATTTTCCACGTCACGTATGTGCTAATACCATGCATTGCCTCAATCGTAGGACCGGGAACTATTGCTGTGTGCTTCGTTTCACCGTATGCAAACACCTTAGTTGTTGGAGATCCCCAGTGAAATTTACAGTACAAATAAAAACAAAATATTTGAAAAAACATATTCAGAAACTAATTCATATTCAGAAACTAATGGTCATTAACTGGGAATGAGACCCAGGAAGCAAAATAGACCAAAGCCAAGAATGGCCAACACTCACCACTATCAAAACGAAATCAAGACACAGGGAATTAAAAACAAGAACAAACATGATAGATAGGACCCAATAATAAAGCAACACAATACCCATATGAGAACAAATATGCCCACTATTAAACTATCTACCAATTGACCAACAATTTCCAATATATGAACTGAAGATACAGTAGGCACACACATGACTTGTTGCATAATTGAAGAAATTTGGCTCAGAAAGTGGACAGCCTCTTCAAGTTTTGGCAATATATTGTCAACAAGTGAACTACTTTTCCAATCTGCTTTTCATTTAAGCAGTGGTTACTAATGATAACAAAGACAATACAATGCCTGCCTATGCCTACTAGAAACTTTCAAGGAAAATGAGGCGGCTAATACAAATTCACTATCAACCAACCACATGCAACCTGTAGATCGTAGATAATATGACAAAAGGAAAGAGGTGGGTTGGGCGTGTTGTATTGGCCAGGTTAGGCTGACAAAACCACAAATTAAGCAGTATGATTTTATCTAGCATAATAACCCGAAACATAGAATGAAGACACATAATAAAGTGGGCCGATAAAAAATAAAAAAAAAAAAAGATAAGATCAACTAACCTAAAGCAGTAATAAACACTAGTAATCTGTAATGCTACTAAAGGAGAAGTGTAAAATATAAAGACAACATGTAATGCATGATAATTAAGTTGTTCAAATACTTGTGCAAAGTACGATGATAACAACAAAATAAACTAGCGTGACCGATAGATATTCTGACCTGATTGGTAATTTACTTGAGACAAACATTAAAAATCCAGTACATACATCAACAATACAACAATTCAGCAGCAGAAAAAGAACATTAGCGCACATGCATGAAACAGCTAGCGTCTTCAATAAGTTAATACATGAAACAACGACCGTCTTCAATAAATTAACACTTCAAATTTCTTCACACCATGTTTCATTCCCTGTGCTTTAACATGATCATCATCTGCAGCAGCTTGACTCAAAATATACCAATTCATATTCAGAAACTAATGGTCATTAACTTTGTCATGGTCAACATGTCACTTCTGATTTTTAATATGATTGTTGTCGTAGCTATCTTCTACTATTCAAATAAATGTGGAAATTCTTGTAACCATTGTAGTAAAATCGCTTGTATGTTGAGTAAACAAGTTCAATCATACAATTTTTAATATTAAAATCAAATCAAAAAATGAATCTATTTTCCAAAATCGATTTTCCACATCTAAGCAATACATATGAAAATGCAAACCTTTTTTTTTCAAACGTGAGGGGCTGTTTCAGTTGTCTTCTTTTAAAACGAAAATCGTAATAACAAATCAAATCCTTGGGTATTTTATTCCGAAGAACAACAGTTGATAGAACAATTTGGAATGCGGGCGGCTATTGATTAAGTAAATTTTGATCGCCGGAAGTCATTATATCTTGGTAAAATACTCGTTTGGCGAGGCATAGATGCCAGCCGCCATGAACATATGAAGAAATTAGAGAGAGGCGGCATAGAGGGTTGGAGGTGGCGGTTAAGATCTGTGACAATGATATAGAGGGGAGAGGTCGGTGGTTTTTTGGTGAAGAGAGGAGAATTCAGTGTGAAAAAAATAAATAGGGCAAACTATTTTGAGGTGAGATGCTAATTTTATGGAATAATAAAATTCCTACTTTGCCCCTCATTTAAATTTTGCATTCAAATTAAATTATAGATAATTTACAAAAAATCATTTTGCATTAATATGTTGTTACAACATGCAGTTATAGGATTAAAAATACTAGTTCTGAAGATTTGTACAAAAAAATGGTTCTGTCAAAGAAAAAAGTCCACTAATATATAATATATATATATATAAAATATATATATTATATAAGCAAGTAAGTATTATATGATTTAAATAACTAGTTAGTCACGTGCCGCTATATATGTATTACAAGGCCTCTGTAAGGACAGAGCTATTCCGCGCTTGTTGATTTGATTGATTTGGATCTTTTGCTTAAGGTGAGTTCAAACTCGCATTAAATCTTTTAATTAATTTTTAAAACCCGCGAGGGTCTCAGTGTTGTTTTATAAAAATCGAACACCTATTGATTTATAGATAATAGCTAACCCGAATACGAGAGAGTTTCCCCGCATAAGTAGCTATTGTCGAAGTCCCTTATTTCATGAACCGTTAATTGCCTTGTAAGGTGAACGCTAATGCATTAAATAGATCTATTGGGTTTAACAACCTTGTACGGGGTCTGAATCCTTATGACCACCTTGTCAAACGGATATTTTGTTATTTAAGAAGTATGGTATATGACAAAAAACCTTGTTTAGGGCGGCACACTAACATATGAAATGCCATAATGTATTGTTAACTTTCGTGACATGAGCTTATTGAGTGAGAAATAAAAGAAGTTGCTATACATTGCATTCGTTGCTTTGTTTTCTCGAGAACTAATTATGTGTTCAAAGATTATTGCTTATTAATTATTTTAAACTCTGAACTTCACTCAACATTGTTGTTGACATTTTAAACATGTTTTATCCCAGGTAACCAAGGATGAAGGCAGCGATGACGTGGAGGTGTCGTGCGTGTGATGGATTTGATGAAAGACTACTTGTGTGTTCCTTGTCTTTCAAAAACAATGTCTTGTGTTTATTCTAAAAAGTGTTGGTTACCTTTGAACAATAGTGTTTTTTTTAAAATGTATAATGGGTTTGATGGTTGCGATACTGTGGGACCTAAAGCATTATAACTCTATATTAATAATGGAACACGTGTTTGTTAAACGTCTCTTTTAGGTCATTTTCTATTGTCTTGGTGTGAATTCGGTGCTATAAGTAAACATCCAGTATTGCGCAAATCCGCACGCAAACCAACGTCGTTGATGGGGGGAGTTATACAGACCTAAATTTGTTGTAGTGAATAGCAATACTCGGAGTTGTTATCGTATCTCTATGGAATAGGTTGGGAAGCTAGAAAGATTCTACAATCAGAGTCTACAGGGATAGAGAAGATGTATAGTATAATTTTTAATTAATTAAAGCAGTAAATTATAGAAAGCAGGTAAAATCATGGTTTTGAGAGGTTGGTTTGTTTAACTAATTAAGCTAAATATAATCTAATATACTGGTGATAACTGTTTCTTAATCATGTACTACTCCTTAGATTGCTTCTCCTAATCCTGTTTCTTTGTCACACTTGTGATGATCTATGTAAGTATTTCCTAAGTCATGAACGAATTACACGAACCCGTCGTCTATTTAATATTCCGTTAAGGCAACACACAAGTAAGGTAGTATGAAGACTATTACAAGGCCCCTAAGAGTATATTAAATGCAATTAAAATATCTTAATAGGGATCAACTATATTAGGGGTAAGGTAGTATGAAGATTTTTACCAGATGGTATCCTTTCTACACACTCCCGTTTCCCTAGACGTCTATGCTAATTTAATGTCTTATGGCTAGTTTTCTAAAGCCTAACGCGCAAATCCATCACAAGAAGAACATTAAAAGGATCTACAATCTAAGTTTCATACAATCATAAGTAAATACAAATGAGGGTTTAGCCTAGCATGTTATAAAGAAAACAAGAACATAAATCAATCAAACAACACATAGACATATTGAATGATTAACGATAAACAATCTTACTTGATTAAAACATGGATTAAGGTCAGTTACAATAGGGTTTTGAGGCCTTAAGGATGGCCTCAAATATGCTAGAATGACTAGGGTTCGTCTGCCAAAAGTCATACAAAGTTACACATTTAAAACCCTAGAATCGGTTTTGTATTTATAAAAAAAGAGACGCGACGACGTCGCTTTGAAGCCATAACTTCGTCGCCACGTTGATGATTCTAGATCCTCTATAAGGCAGCTACGTTCTGACGCCATCACAAAATCCTCAACGCCGTCACTTTGCAAGTCACGACGTCGTCACTTTATACTTGCGACACCGTCTCCACGCTCTGTATGCGTGGTTCTTCAAGATACTTGGTGTAGAGTCGTAGTCTTGTCTATTTCTTCTCTAAATGAGCCCAAGTCACGTGTATTTCCTCCAAATGCCATCCAAGTGCTAAAAACCTGAAAACAAACGATTAAGCACATAATAGAAGAAGATGAGTCTGGTGGTTATATGTCCAGATAAAGTTGATTCTGAAGGTGGGTTAGACTAGATGCTTTCATAATCTATATACGTGTTTATATTATTATACTACGTACATACTATACTGGCCTCATATAATATACTTATATAAGTTTATTTTATTGTTTTTACAGACATGTCTTCTGCATCATCCGCGGTGACCTACACGTCTGTTTACACGGATTATGAGCTAGGGAGAGTCTTTTGGGGAGCTGATGAGGAGCAGTCTGATGGAGGCCCTCCACGAGTCATCATATATGGATACGATGGACTCCCCATGCAGCCAGTATCCCCACTGTCTCCTGACTATGTGCCCGGACCTGAGCACCCACCGTCTCCTGACTACGTGCCCGGTCCTGAGCACCCACCTTTACCTGTCGAGGTACCATACGTACCCGAGCCGGAGAACCCTGAGTACCTAGTACCATCCGATGCTGAGGCACCTTTGGAGGACCAGCCTCTACCTACTGATGCCTCAACTACCGCCTTATCACCATGTTATGTGGCGGACTCCGACTCGGATGAGGATCCGAGGGAGGACCCCGAGGAGGATCATGCTGACTATCCTACTGATGGAGGGGATGGGGATGATGAGCCCTCCGATGATGATGAAGATGCTGATGATGATGATACTAATGATGAGGAGGAGCCCTCTGAGGACGAGGAGGATGACGAGGAGGAGGAGCACCTAGCTCCGGCCGACTCTTCTGCTATACCTGTTGTTGACCTTGTTCCCTCAGCTGGGGATACAGAGGCATTCGAGACTGATGAGTCTGCACCTACACCTAGATCACCTCATATTAGGGTCCCCTTTGCCTAGACACGTTTTCGTAAGGCATGGAAGACTGTCAGACTTGAGCCACCTATGTTACCATCTATGGAAGCACGCATTGCTGAGCATGCTGCCGCACCTACACCACCACTACCTGTAGCATCTCCACCATTACCTCTACCATAACCACTCACTACTAGCCCTACTGATGGAGGAGCACCATTGGGCTATAGGGCAGCTAAGATTCGGATGAGAGCTGCAGCTGTATTACCACCCTTATTACTACTATCTACTTCTCATAGGACTGATATTCCCGAGGCTGAGATGCCACCTCGGAAGAGAGCTTGCTTTGCTACTCCCGCTCTCGGACTCGAGATCAGGGAGTGTTCAGCAGCTGGTGTTGCGAGACAGCCAGGGCCTACTTTGGAGGCCGACACTTGGGATGAGATTGTTGAGGCTATGCTGGAGGTAGCATGGACCACCTTGGAGGGGGTCGACCAGAGAGTGACAGAGCTTGATACTACTGTTAGGCAGAGGACTGAGGAGTTTCAGGTACGATTCGAGGAGGCATATGACGACAAGTTCTCAGTACGCACTTGACGGTTATAACAGATACAACTTCACATAAAAAGAATGTATTTACTGTTGCACTAAGCTCATGACACCGAAGCTCAATTTAAAAGGAAGCATTTTATATGCAAAATAGTATTCCACGCCCTAGAGGTATCTGACCAAGATTACCTATTGACATTCCGACATGGTATATATCCATTTGTTCGGGACCTCCGAATCTAGTAAGCGCTACTTACCCGGATAGGGATAATTACTCCCAATAGATCTATTTACAACATTTGCGCTCACTTAACCAGTACGGTCGGTTAAGCAATTGACGGTTCATGATAATTCGGGCATTAGTGGTCTATTCGCTACTTAGGCAACACGTAATCAGGAAAAGGAAACGTAAAGTAACTGTGTCTATAGTTTAAAAATAAGCAATGTTTCTCACCCCCAAAATAGTAAAGTAAAAGTAGTAAAACATGGGGCTATGAACTCACCTTAGCAAAATGAGCAAATGATAATCACGCAAGTAAAAGGTGATATAGAAATCTAGCGGCGACCTAGAATAATAACGCGCCTCAGAAACACGGAAAGTATGCCAAGATTTGCACAATATGTTCATCACCGAAAGACATCCATGTGTATTTGCTTTAGTTTGATTAACAAGACATGATGAAATGAAATCATATAGTTTTTCTTTAAGTTTCGGCGTTTATCCAAAAGTTTCCATT
>BQNB010039034.1:0-48335 GCA_026074375.1 Tanacetum coccineum | reverse complement strand
AAAACGCAGTGCTATCTTTAACCAAAACGCAGTGACACCAAAATGCAGTGACACCAAAACGCAGTGGTTGAGATTTGGTCAAAACGCAGTGGTTGAGATTTGGTCAAAACGTAGTGGTTGAGATTTGGTCAAAACGCAGTGGTTGAGATTTGGTCAAAACGCAATGAAATTTAAGCAAAACGCAACGATCTTTATCAAAACGCAGTGACTTTTGAATCAAAACGCAATGAACTTTATCAAAACGCAGTCAATATAATATTAAAAAATATTCAAAACGCAACCATAAAAAAATTCGAAATAAAGGTTTGATTATTTTAATATTTTAAAATTTCTTCTAACCAAAACGCAATGATTGCGTTTTGAACCTGTTTAATAAAAAAAATCAAAACGCAACATGAAGAAAGTCAAAACGCAACAAGAAGAAAGTCAAAACGCAACAAGAAGAAAATCAAAACGCAACATAAATTTTGCCAGAGAGTCAAAACGCAACGACGAAAAATACCACTTTTTCCACCAAAAATCGCCTAATAATCACCCTTTTTAACCTTTTAACTTGATTTCTCTTGCACAATTAGCTACCTTATGCCTAGATCTTGCTTAATAACATAAACATTCACACATCTAAGCACAAAAATTCGGGTTTGATTTTTTTCTTTTGACTTCTTTTTGACCCACGAATTTGATCTTGTTGAACCACACGAATCAACCACGAATCCACACGTAGCTCTGATGCCAATTGTAGGATCCCGCTAACACTTCACTTCATACAATCGATCACGAAATCGAACCAAGAAAATGAGAAAGAGAGATTGAGTTGTTTAGAGAGAGAAAGAGGAGAGAGAATTGAGAGAGAAAAAAGAAAAGATATTTTAGATATTTTGAACAACTTTTTTTTCCAAGTGGAAAAGTTCCTTATATACCCCGACACTTAAAAGTGACGCGCGGGATATATAACTAGGACCCGGGCTCGGGTTTTGCTTGGGATTAAACCCGAAACATATACAATATTAGATTATCTATCGAGCCCGATTCCCGATATTATCCTATTACAACATTAACTAATTAAAGACCGAAGCTCCATCGTAGAGTGACCGAACTTCCTTGTTTGACTCAATAAATTGAGGCTAACAGTTTAGTTTTATGTCAAGAATCCATTGATGGTAATGCATGTTGCATTTTTGAGGTAATAGATGGTTTAGGATGATTAGAAATGGTGTTAGGTTAGTTTAAGTGTATTAGAGGCATTTGTGTTGTGAAATAATAGCGTTTTGAAGGGGTTAAAAGACAGAAAGTTAGGCGTCTAATTCGGTAAATTTAAAGTTTTTAAAACTGATGTTAGTCTTGGTAATATGATAGGTGTCGTTCATAGCTCCGTTTTGGTATAAGGCGCGTCTTGTAACTCTTAAAAATGAATTTTTCACGTCCGTCGGAAGTTTGGAATCGAGTTATGTCAAATTCTGCATTAGGCGATTTTGCGCAGAATTTGGGGTCAACTTGCGTGCGTCATAACTAAGTCACCCGAAAAGCTTTTCTAGAGTTTCTTGATTCTAAAACTAAGTTCAAAGAGTCTACTTTTCAACGAAAGAAGCCTCTCGGATTTTCAGTAATTAAAAGTGAGTCAAAAGGATTTTACAAAAATAGTTGTCGAAACTGAGTTTCTGAGTCAGACATTAGATTGCAAAGATGTAGTGAACAGACATATCAAAACTTAATATTTTTCAACGAAATTTAATCTGTAGCATTTCCATAATATGTGTGAGGTACTGTAATTTTTCCATAATTTTCTGGAAGGTTTAAAGGGGTTTTAAAGGTGGTCATGCTCATGCCTAACTTGGGCAAGGTTTTCCAGCAGTCCTGTTTCAGACATGTTGCTTTGTAGTTTATTTGAAAAATGGGTAAAAGAGGTCAAGGAGTTTGGAAAAAAATTACTAAGGGTTAACAAATACATTTAGGGTGGATATAAATGATAAGGTGAACGTCGGTTTGACCATTTGGTAATTATTTATATCGTCAGTCGTCAACGTCTAAGAAAATAATACGGTAAAATTTCAAATAAATGTAGTTGTACGTATTATTAGTGGGTGTTCTATTCATGGTTGTTTCTTCGACATATAGGAGTTTCTTTTAATTGCGGGCATTTGTCATTTATGATATATTGTTGCCTATTGATGCATTGCTTGAGAATAATTATTTATCCCTAATACTGAGGTCGTTAAGTTTTTTGGTTATTGGTATTTCCTTCCATACAAATTATATACCTAGGTTATTGGAATGCCATCTTCGTAGGATTTTTTGCGGGAGGTCACGTGTAGATCTGTTGACTCGTCGTCTTCAGCCTTTGTGAATAGAAATTCTTGAGCTTTGTTCGGTGTAAGGTACGATTTAGTCTTGTCCGTTTCTTCTCTAAATTGAGCCCAGTCAGTGTATTTCCATCCAATGCTCTTCCTAAATGCCTGAATAACCTGATAAAAAACGATTACGCAACCTATTTTGGGCATAAAATGCACTGATATAGGCGGGCACTTAACAAGACCAACGTACCTAAAACATAATCAACCCACATTGATAAAGTGAATCAAAATTTCAATCATCTAATTTTTGAACTATAAGATATTATATTACGATAGTGATTTTGGTTTATTAGTATGTTGATCAGAATCACGACAAACGGCATTAAGTTTTCGCAGCACCAACGCGGGGTTTGAAGATTTCGGCATCTATCTTTCTTCGTTGGTTTCTGTTCGGCACTTCTATATACGGTGAGTTTATAGCCTCGTCCTTTTAAACTTTTAATTGTTTTATAAACCCCGCGAGGGAGATACATGCTTGTTTTATAAATTGAACATAAGTAGTTTTTGGTATGCTGGACCCGATTATGAACTAAATGCATAAGTAGCTATTGTTAAAAGACCTCAATTATCATGAACTGTTAGTTACCTATGATGAGTAAGCGCTAGTACATTAAATAGATCTATTAGGCCGTGACTGCCCTGGGTATGGATCCATGGCGAGAGCATCTAAAATGGATATTTTGTATTGTGAGTTTCTTATGGGTATATGGCAATATTACCTACCTTGTGTTGGGGCAAATTTTGTGCACAATCACTACAACAGGATGTGTACGGTTAAAGGCCTCAGTGTCATGAAGCTATTGCATTAGTGATTATTAACTTGTTTGATCCACAAGTTTATCGATGATATCTAAAATCTTATGTTCTAACCTTAATCTTATAAACTCTATGCGAGATTCATATCGTTTACGTTGCACTTTTTAGCTTGTTTTTTCTGCAGGTAATCAAGGTTTATGGTTTGGATGCGGCGACGTAGAGTTTAGCCGACGCGAAGTGTTTTGAAAAGCTTGTTTTTGGTTCCATTCTCTAAAAATACTTTATGTTATGGTTTTAAAAAAACTTATGTTGTGATGTTTTGTGGTAACGATCTTATGGGACAAAACTTGATACTCTGATCTTTATGAATGGAACAATGTTTATGGTTTTTTTTTACAAACGTCTCTCTTGTTAGTTCTTTATATTCTTAAGTGATTTAGTGCTTGATTTAAACACCAAATGTTGGTCCGTTTTGCGTGCTAAATTTAGGTGGAGGTTAAACTATTATAAGCCTCATAGTTGGAAGAAGTTTAAATCTATAATCTTTTCGATTACTTTCTGTGATAGAATACTAGATTATACAGATGAGAAGGCATCTTTTAGCTATTGATCGAAGTTAGCACCTTCGCCAGCTCGTCAATTGAAATACAACAACCGTTCCCTGACGCTCCCTTGTATGAATTTTTGTAACTAGGCGTGTGACCGCATCAATCTTTTCGTTAATCTACTTAATTATTTTTGGTAATAGTACCTGGATATTTTTGTAGCAGAGCATATTTACGACTAACACACGCTACTTACACTGATGTTGAAAAGCTATACGCGTTTCACGAAGAAAAGCACGAGTTTCAGGAGTGTTAGGAAGCCTTGATTCTACAGATTAGGAGTGGTTTGGGTGTCCGACTGCATATAAAGGGCAATATTGTAGACGTGATTATGGTCCAAATCCATTCATTTTCTCGATAGATGTTGAAGACTACAGAAGGACTTATGGAAAATGGTATGCATTCTTTGGTGTTTCTAGGTAGAACAACGACATCAATGTTATACATTAATCACCTTTATCAAACAATCTCAAAGACGGAAAAACAGAACATAGGTTCCGTTTGTGGCTAACGCCATAACTTACAGATGGAGATATTATCTTGTTGACAGGATATATCTGGAATGAGTGAAACTTGTTAAGTCGATTTCAAATCCATGCAGCGATGACCACAAGATGCGGCTTGTAAGAGAATGAAACTAATGCGATCAATGAAAGATGTGGATATCGAACATTTGGTGTTCTCCGAAAAAAAATGATGTTTTATACTTAGCCAATCTCGCCTCTGACCGCATGTGTTGGATAAGAATCAAATATATGATGTATACGTGACATCATATTATATAATATGATCTTGAAAAACACAAGGGAAGTTGATATCTTCAGGAAATGTATCCGGGATGAAGCAACATCAAAACCAGACAACCTCCTACGACCCCATGAACAAACGCTACAACTTATTAGACAAATCAATTTGTCACAACCGACATAAAAAATCTTCGTGTGATTTGGTCTAACATTTTTCTCGTGGAGTTTAAATTAAGTTTTAAATATCTTATGAAATCTTTTCATTTTTTAAATGATGATGTTTAATTTAGTAAATAAAATTTTAAGGAGAGATAGAGAGAGCTATGAATGAAATATATAATGTCGTGTGTTAAGATGCGAGACTCTAGCATAAGGTGTGTGTATAGCTCAGTATGGAAGACGATAGGTGGTGTAAAGAGAGAAGCTAGACCCACTATAGAGTGTGATGGTCAGTGAGAGAAGTGGATGTGAGGGATTGATATGTGCTGAGAAATTAGGTAGACGCCGAGTAGGTGTAGACGTTGACGCGTAATAGAAATCGTGTAGTGAGAAGTGACGGACAATTCGTGATCCAGTCTAAATCTATCCTAATTGGTATGTATCGATTATATGTTTGTACGCTTGGTATACGCAAAGTTGTACGCTTGTATCCATATGTAACAACTACAGTACAATTTATTTTGGGATGCCTAATATTGGATATGAGTAGCTTATGCGAACCTATCTCATGCTAGGATCGTATCGGTTCATAAGTCTGTGTAGAACTTACTAAAAAACTAGCCTGTAAGAGGAAGGGACACCTAGACTAATAAGCCAACAACCAATCTAATACTTGACCAATATGGGATCATAACCATACCCCGCGCTTTGAAAAGCCAACGTCCTTATTGGTCACGGCTATTGGTCACTCTTCTTTTTTCGGGTCCAAACCACTACCACTCTGAGCTCGTTGGTCACGACAATGTTGATCACGGTTGGTACCCTTCTTTTTTGGAGTCCAAGCCACCACTCCATAGGCCACTTCTTCGAGTATTGAAACTTCGAAAAGTAAGACTAGCTCTGATACCAATTGGTACGAACCTATCTCATAATAGACTTGTATCTATTCATAAATTTAAATGTAAAACTCACTCAACTTATAAGAAGAATGGACACCTAAACTTATAAATCACCAACCAATCTCATACTTGACCGATATGAGATCGTAACGGTGGCCCTGTTAGGTATAATGCTCGAGCCTAAGGATTTTGTCGACTTATCACAAGTCTGATGTAATTCGTTGTGATACCGCGACAGAAGCAAAAACACACTTCAGCCGCTTTGCACTTCCGTTTTTTTCATTGTCTTCAAGAGTACTAGAAAACTGAATATTCTTCTAGTTGCCTTTTTACCATTCAAACTGCAATACATTTTCATTTAATAAAAGAAGTTGCTAACATGATTTTGGCACCATATGCCCCATTTAAACATACATTACGGAGTAAAATTTAACATGCACAACAGCTTTTATAAGATATGTTTTGAATTATAACATAAAAAACAGCTCTAATAATATAACAATCGCCCAACTCCTCGAACCATTATACTTGGTTTCTTGTTCCCGATTTTCCCACTCTCGAATGAACAAAGGTTTCTCCTGACCCAAAACACTAAGTACAACTGCAGAAAAGCTGACCACTCGTTCTGTAGTAATATGAAAAATAATTTTTTATCACATATCTATCCCTAAAATACCATAGTGGTGGACAAAATAATGTTACAAAACTCTATAATCCAGCTTACGCCTCCATTCAACTCTTTGAAATAGTAAAACAGAGCTTTTCCTTCACTTATGACTTTGTATATAGTGATACTATGTATATAATGCATCATGAGTCAGAAAGCAATCTGAAAGTTTGACCAAAAGTGAACCTGCAGATACTACAATCTCAATAAACTCATATTCTAGGGCTAAAACTCAGACACCAATATGAAGCAAAATGAAGGTGTTCTTGATTTTTAGTTATGATTCAGAGGCCAATTTGAAAGTTCAAAAGAATTTCTAGTGATTGTAGAAGCTGATTGTGTTGCAGACGAGGGATCACTGGTTCTTGAAGATTTGGATGGAGGTTCTGGTGTAGATGAGAAATTTATTAGTCCATAACCTGATTCACTAGTAGATGAGCATTGGTTGGTTTTGGAAAGTTTGGGACAAGTGTGTTTTCCGAGGTAAGTGATTTCAAATATAGATGGGTCGTCGCTAGACCTTTGAACTTGTTTAGTTGCGCAACAACCATGTGTGTTTCTATAGGTGCATCTGTAATATTCTCTGCACAAATAAAACGTGGAGTGAATAAACTGTTGAAATATTAGTTTTAAAGCAAACAGTGAAAAACAATAACTTAATAGCTTTACTGGAAACAAGTTGAAAGTTGCAAAAATCTCATGAACTCATAATATTGAAAGATTTAGATCGTTGTTGATATAGTAATAATACTTGTAATAAAATTTGACACACATTATTTATAGAAATGGAACACATTTGCAAACAAATTTTAAATCGTCAACCCAGCCTGACTGTACAATAACAGGTTCTTTTGACCTGTTAAATCGTCAACCCAATCCACCTGTGTTGTCTATTTTTCCACCTCTACTGAATATGCTTAAAATATGTAATAAAATATGTTAATAGACATACCTGGGGTATTTAGCATTAAGGATTTTCTTTTGGCCATACTTCCTCCACATATGACCATCATTTGGGGGAACTTCAAGCCCTATCTTTAGGCTGACTTTCACTTGCTGCTTCCACTTAACGATGTTACTACTGCAACTCTTTCTACATAACATAAATTAAATATTACACATAGATATTTTCTCTTATTATTGTTTACTGGGTAAACCATATGTTGTATCATTTGTATCTTAATACGCACTGGTATACTTTTCATAATGTTACATACATAAGCTTAGCAAGTCCATCTGGTGTGTCCTACCTCTTACCTATAAACAGCTTCGAGAGTAAAAGATCTCATGTAAATAGATTAGAGGGGACAATTTTCAATGCATTTACTAATGAAAGGGTTGATTTAGGATATAATTTATTTCAAAATGGTTAAATAAAAGAGTGACCCAAAAGGAAACATAAAAACTGGTCCAATAGGGTGAAAGTCGCCCAAATTCTCTTTTAATACATACAACCTCCTGAATCTATTTATTTAAATGAATTAAATTATCATCAAATCAATTAGTACAAAAAAGTTGCAATTTTAGGCCATAAGTGCATCGTGTCATCCCAACTGACCCTTTTCGACCCGTAGAAATTATTTCCCAATATGCCCATTTCGCCACCTCAAATATATATCGTGAAAGATCAATATCGATCTAGCATGGGGAGTGGCATTACATACACTTAGTCACATACACAATAAACATATTTGTAGCTTACTTCTTCCTTGAGGCATCTTTTTGATTGGAATCCTTGATGTCAGAATCATCACTATGTGGCCTGCCATTCAATTGTCTTGGATATTCTGACCTGCTAAGCGTTCCAGCATACCGCGACACAGCCTCATCATCAGAGTTGGGGATGTTGTGAGTTGACAACTCTTCGGTTTCGTTAGAAGAAGCAGGCAAATTGAGATCTATCAGCAGCTTTTTACATTGTTCCGTACCTTTGGTTAACTTGCTATAGAGACAATTACTATCTGAGTGATGATTGCTCGATGAGTTTAGATTCATTTAGAAAGTAGCTACACAGATTAAAAAAATAGGTCAATTCTTCTATAAATGGACTTGAAATTCTGAAACTTCTTTCATTTTCAATTTCAATAAACAGAGGAAGATTTTACATTCGATATGCATAAGTAAACCTTTATTATGCAAAAAAGTTAAACCACATAAATGGTGGACTTCCATAAATTTACAATGTTCCATAAATTTGATGTTCCATAGGGTCAGAAAAATTAGTATATATACTTATTTACAGTAATGTAACATATGTTATAGCTATTACATCACAGCTTTGTAGAAGACTCAAAAGATCTCCCACGAATGCGAGGCACCAGGATGGATACAGCTAATAGATGCTTTTGGAAGTGCAGAAGAAAGTTGTATCTTCTGCCAACTGATCCATCAAACTCCATCTCATAAGATTTGATTAGTCAGTTGCCATACTTCATCTAATCTCACCATTCTACTTCTCCTTTGATTTCCTTCATATTTTTATTTTTTTGTGTGTAAAGGGTTACCCCGGTAAATATTCCTTCATATTTTTATTTGGTAATTCCATGGTGGAAGACTCTTAAGCTTTGGTATTAAACATGAGCAAGAACATCTCAAGTGAGGGAATGATAAAACCAGAACAAAGCTCATGGGTTTCTGATAAACTTTGCGTTATGATCTATGTTTTCTTGACCGTTCATCTATTCAAATAGCTTCTCCCTTTTGTGAATAGTTTTTAATGTTTGAAATATCCATGTATTAACCGATATTCTTTCGAAGTTGTTGGAAACTGTAGTCAGAACTTAGCTGTTGCCAAGTCAATTTTGAATTTTACCATCCTGTGAGATACTAAATTTCCGAGAGTAGCTTCCAAACATTCAACTAACATCATCACTTAGCTTGAATAGTGAAGTGTAACTCCATTAACATAGGGAGCTCCAATAATATCATCCAATGGACTATAATGGCTCCTTTTCATCTAATTTCATATGCATGTGCAGAAAAAGAAACCTTCAAGCAATTCTAAGTTTCTTAATTTCTTAATTATCGCGGCTCCAATTTCAGGCGTCAGATCTATAAAAAAACGGACGTGCTATAAAATCTAATGATAAGGCACTTTTTTCTTGGCATGGTGTCTGGACACAATTTTCGCCATTCTGCAATTTTTGAAAAGAAGACTGGATTCAATGCCTAACTAGCATATACTTTGTTCTTCTAAACGGCACTGTTAAGTTTTGAATTGTTATACTCTTAACTACTTATTCAACATATTTAAGACAACCCCTCTATGACCAGCTTTCCCTTCTAAATTCTGGATAACACTACGTTCTTACTTTTTAATGCCTTAGGTTATTGTTACTTGTATGTAACAGATGCTGAATAAAAATATTATTATGGTTAAAACACTTTATGGCATGCCAAAAGCTTGTAGTTTAGGATGGACGATTCTGCTCCTTACACAATGACACGGTTAACTACTCCTTCGATGTCCCTCTTTCCTTTTGAGGTTATTTACATATGACGCAACAATTAGTACTGCACACATGCATAAATATCCAAATATATAATTCAATATAACAGAGTACAGATAAAATATTTAGAATTTAAGCAAATTTATAAGAGAAGATAGCGGGCAAGAATATAGTATAAATTTAAATTGTTAATTCCATGAATCATAATTTTGCCTCAGATTGCAGCTAACTAAACTGGACAATCAATTTTATGTACTCATCAATCAGGCTTTGTCTGAACAATGGATATACGAACCAGTGAGTGAAACTGGATTATTTTTTTCAGTACTCATCTGCCAACCCGGAAATGTGTGCATTGTCAAAAATGGAAACTTACTAGAGAGCACGGGGAGTGATAAATTAACTTCACTAAGGGATAGAAACTCTGTTAAACTCAACAATGTGATTATTCATTTCTAAAAGCCGATTCATATCTAGCTGTATAATTGGTTAACTTTCAGTTGTATACTAAGATGCCATGATTATGTACAGGACGTTAAATATTCAGATTGGGCATCCTTTTTGGACTTAAAAAAAAAGGCCTTAAATTTGAAATGGAGACAGGGTTCATCCTAACAAACATTAGTGAGCATTCTGAAAAGTGATTATTAAACTGCATGCATACATGATTTAACTAATTTGTTTGTTTACTTTCTTAAACAAGAAGTTAGTTAAATTACATCGCTCATGCTATGGTGGTGTTCAATAACTTTCCTATTCATTACTTGTTTGATTGTGGTTGATAAAAACATTATATAGGAGGATGATAACTTTAGATTTAAGAAGTGCTAGTGATGTTGATGAAGAACTAACTTTCCTCCATCCTAGAAAAGAAAGTTATGCTAAATATAAAGAAACTCGAGAAGCCTCTTTTAAATGAGTTAATCACTACAATTCGATAATTAATATCAATATACTATTACACTATATTAATATACGAAGAATATAAAGGTCAATTCTATTGTTAAGCCTATGCTCAAGTTGAAATTACATAACTAAAGTTGTAATTTGCACAAACAAAATAAAAATCATGTGCATTTGTGGGTTAGGTGTGCACATTTGGGGGTCGTCAGGAAAGGGTAGGAAACGGTCCCGAGATTAACCTGGTGAGGCCGTGTAAATCCGAGTCAATAAGGCTCGCCCTCCCGGGTAATCTCTAACCTCATTCGTTTTAGACCGGTGACCCCTTTCCATCCCCATAGATGAAAACAAGCTTTTATGTTTGAAGCTAACATAGGCATACTTAGTAGAACTATTTTAGTTCCAATATTTAGTTTCTTAAACTAGAAGTCACTAAAAAAAACTCATATCCAACTAAGCATAAACGACAGATTCAACATCATATAACAGCAAACATTTAAATAAAAAAAAGCTAAACATAAACACGATTTAAAGCATATCACCTTATAAATCAAACTTATTTTGAATCTGAGAAAAAGAAGAGTGACGGTGGAGAAGAAAATTGAGTCAGAGATCCGGTGCGGCTGATCGAAAGATGGAAAGAGTTTGAGTTAATGCAAATACTCTCTTTCTTTATAAGTGTTGACTTTCTACTAAACCCCAAATCTGGAACTTAGTTGACAATGATGTTTACTTTAATATACTTTTATTATTGTTGTCCAAAGGTTAATCCATATTCATTTCATTTATATTTATTTTTATTTTTATGTAGTAGGAGAACCTTCTGAGCAACAATGCTCTACTTACGTGTCATCATATAATATGGTTTTTTTTTAACATGGTTTTCGCTCTTTAGGCTGACTAATCTACAGGGTTTAAAATCATCGCCACACAGACTCAAACTAGGTAAAGTCCTTCTTTTTCAGTAGGTTGGCGTGGCCACTTCAGAGTTCTTTGCACCTAGCAGGAATCGAACTTGGGACCTCACACCTTTTTAGCCTGACACTTGCAAGTCATTTTACCACTAGGCCACATTTGAGTGGTTCATCGTATAATATGGTTAGAGCATAAGGCGTCGTGACACACAAATGCCATGTCATTTGGCTTTACGGGTGCCACATCATTTTAATACATCTCAAAATATCTCCTCGTTCACACCACATCACAAGTTATGTCATTTGGACCCATCCACCCACAATTTTTTATTCTTTTTCCATTTTCGAAACAAAATAAATTTATTTCATTCCAACAAAATAAATTATTTCATTCAAAAAAAAATACAAACCAACTAACAAATATAACTTATTAAATATTATTATTATAAAAATAAAAAACACATCAAACTATCCATTTTTATATAAACAACACTGTAATCGACAAACAAAATAAACCTAAAAGACTTAAAATGTAAATTTAATTTTTATAAAATTATAAAAAACTCAACCGCCACAAATAGTAGTCTTCTTCTTTTTTGTGAACCTACAATGACAAAAACCAAAAAGAAAAACACACAAAGAAAACACAAACAGTTTTCTCTTTCTTCGTCGTCACCTAGCAGGAATCGAATTTGAGACCTCACACCTTTTTAGTGTGACACTTGCAAGTCCTTTTACCACTAAGCCACCCCTGAGTGGTTCATCGTATAATATGGTTAGAGCATAAGGTGTCGTGACACACAAATGCCATGTCATTTGGCTTTACGGGTGCCACATCATTTTAATACAACATCTCAAAATATCTCCTCGTTCACACCACATCACAACTTATGTCATTTGGACCCATCCACCCACAATTTTTTATTCTTTTTCCATTTTCGAAACAAAATAAATTTATTTCATTCAAAATGAAAATACAATACCAAACTAAAAATATAAATTTGTAAATTTATTTTTTATAAAATAAAAAACACATCAAACTATCCATTTTTATATAAACAACACTGTAATCGACAAACAAAATAAACCTAAAAGACTTAAAATGTAAATTTAATTTTTATAAAATTATAAAAAACTCAACCGCCACAAATAGTCTTCTTCTTCTTTTTTGTGAACCTACAACGACAAAAACCAAAAAGAAAAACACAAACAGTTTTCTCTTTCTTCGTCATATAGACGACGAGATTCCAAACGGCGAGAAAGTGGTGAGGCTTGCGGTGTCATGGCGAGCCAATGACGGTGGCCACGTCGGATTCGGCGAGAGAATTCGTCACCACACCTTTTGCTCTTAATTCAATTTTATATCGTAAACAACTACTACATACGGTACTGGTGCACAAACCAGATTTTTTGCCAAACTAGTCCAGTTTCAAAACCGGATCAGACTGAGTCTACGAGTCAATGAGCCGGTTTGACATAAATCAGATCGGTTTGAAACCAGTTTTGGGAGAGAAAATCTAGAACCGATCTAAACTTGTTCGGGACCGGTCTAAACCGGTTTACGTCAAACCGGTTCACAAGACCGGTTTTTTTTAATGTTGACTTTTTGTTTGGGCTAGGAGGACAGTGGGGAAAAAAAGAGGGTTGGGAACTTATTTTTTTAACTATTAATAACTTAATAAGTAATAACAAATAACAATTAACAAAACATTAAACATCAAATTGTTTCTTGAATACATTAAAGGAATACATCGTCTTCGTCAATAACATTAACAGAATACATCAAATAACAAAGGAATAACATAAATAACGTCTTTGTCTTCGCTGTGTCTTGAATTAATCGTCTTTGTTGTGTAATTCGTATTCTTCATTTAGCTCTTGTGTTTTAAGAGATGCGGACAAACCCATCGCTATTTCTTCCTCGTGTATTTCTTTTTCAACCCGCAACATGTCGCCTTCGAGTGGTGATATATTTTAATTCATTTCCAAGCTATCGAGGTGGTCTTTCAAACAAATGCAAACTTTTACCGGCAACAGAGTGAGTTTTGTTCTTCTCGGTGATATAACCCTCCCACTAACCAAAAAGGCGGATTAAAATCAGTCGAGTTCTAAAAGTCGCGTTCCAAAGATGAAATGTTGCGAGGTGACAGGTTAAAGTCGTGTTTCAATTAATCAGTATGATTCTAGGCGATGGATCACAAGATGGCGTAGGTGTTTTAATAGTATGGGACGGATGTTCAAACTCGAGGTTGAATGGTAAGGTAACTAGTGGGATCGGCGGACTGTGATAAGTTTCAATGTTATGTAAACGGTATAATGTAAAATCATGAAAAGTTTTAAATATCATCGTGTCATTCACAATGTCTTGAGAAAGGTTCTAGTTTTTATATAAATAACCTTTATATAAAACATGTGTAAAAATATATGCAAGGGAAGGTAAACGCAGTATAAGTCATGTAAGCACGTAATGTAAGCAAGTAGTGTATATGCACATGAAAAAGTTTTATGTGATGCAATGTTTATGAAAACGGTTATAGTCTAGGTAAAATATGCAACCTACTTCTCTATAACTTTGGCTCTAGATACCAATTTGTAACACCCCCAAAATATGTCGCAGCAGAAAGGTAACTGAGGCGTTACTTTATAATACAATAGCATAAGATATTAGAGAACGACCTCTATATGAGTCGTTTAGAAGATAACCTCGTTGTCTAATTGAAACAAATAAGTTTTAACAAGTTGTCCCATGAGTTTGCATCAAATAGAAATCATTGTTTGAAATATAACGAGGATAAAGTAGTGCATGAAAAGTCCATGTAAATGTAGTCTTGAATGCATGAAGACCCAAAGCACTTGAATTACGCCTTAGCAAGTTAGGCACCTGAGAAATACATGCTTAAAATGTTAACATAAAGTTGGTGAGTTCATAGGTTTAAGTAAGTAATAAGGTTGGACCGCAAGATTTCAAGTAATTATTGCTTGGTATACAATATTCAGAAAAATAATTACGATTGCTCTAAGCTCATGACACCGAAACTAGACAAAGTTATGTATGCAATTTAATGCAATCAAAGTACCCTAGGTAGTGTCCAAAGTGAGACACCCGCAATCCGACATGGTATACGTCCGTTAGTTCGGTCCTCCGAAACTAGTAAGCGCTACTTACCCGAACGGGGATGTCAATCCCAAATAGATCTATTTGTAACACTCGCGCTTACACAAAGTAATTAACGGTTCATGATAATTCGGGCATAGTAGATTATCGCTACTTAGGCTAATCCGTAATCATTTAAAAGAAAGTAAAATACTTGCGTCCATAAGTAAAAACAAGCAATGTATCTCACCCCGAGATTTGTAAAATAGTGATAAACAAGTTAAAGCGGGGCTATAAACTCACCTCAAGTAAAAAGTATTGATTTTTGGAAAATCAACAAATGAAATCGTCACAACAAGTCCGACGCGCAACCAATTTAATTATGCAAGCAAAATAAAATGAAATGATGTATTTTATAATGTTATATCACCACCTAATAGTTTGCGTTTTAGTTTTATAAGTCAAAATAATGTTTACGTCAAGTTCGCCATTTAATATATAAGAATACACATTTGTAACATTTTATAAAAGCCAAAAATTAATTATAGTTTATCCTGCTTGAAGAATACAAGTAATCTTTGATATGAGATGGGAAGGAACTTAGTGAGAGAGAGTGGAAGGAAGGATGTATTCTAGAGAGGGAAAGTAAGAAACATGTAATTCATAAGTGAAATGAGAATACAAAACCAACCAACACCCTCTCTAAGGCATGGAGATGGTATTTATACATACAAAGTGGTCGGCCATGAGCCTATTGATGGGCTTACCATGGGCCTTGGGCCATATTAGCTTAATATGTTTAATATATCTAACTACGGGCTTTGACTAGGTAAATTTCGGGATTCATACCTTCCTAGGGACAATGACTTTTCCTTGATCCTAACAATCTCCCCCTATGGGAGGTCACTCTAATTTACAAAGAATATAATTCTAACATACTATGCTTTATCTTTAGTCCTCAGCTCATAGTCTTTAACTTCAATCTATAACTTGTGAACTGTTGTAGTGATCTTTGACTTTAGGCTCGAGCTTGTTCCTTTATCTTAATTTGTTTATGATAGTGTGATCTTGAGCACTTTGAGATCATCAACCAAGCATAATCTCGTTTCGCCATCTTGTAACTTTGCCATCTTGTGAACTTGTGACTTCTGGACCGACATGCTCATACCTTTCTTGATTTGTTGACTTGAAAAGCTTTAATGTTGCATCTTTCTTGAAATTCTTTAACTTTAACACTTCGGCACTTTGAGAAAGACGTTCGGTATCAGAGTGACGGAAACTTCTTTGAAATTCTTTAACTTTAATACTTTGTCACTTTAAGAAGAGTACGTATCAGAGGAGTTAGCCGACAGTCCTTTAATTACATGTACTTGAGCTTTCAAGATGTTCTTTATGATTGTCAGGTCGGATTGAGCATGTGGCTTCTATGTATCTTGTGAGTCAGTGGAATCATGGTACTCCTCCATCTCTTAAGTTCTCTGAATTTAAACAGTTAGCAATAAAGCGGGGGGGAATATGGCTTTGTCATTCGCCCGTGTTTGGTTGGAGTAACCATCAAATCCGTGAGGATTGACCTGTGATCAGGTAGATTTAATTTAAGAAGAATCTCCTTGACAGGATTTCTAGCTAAAGTATTGAATCTTTCTAACACATTTATATTAGATTCATCAAACTCAGCATGTTCTATTACCTGAAAGTCTCAATAGCATGACAGCACGATAAGAGGGTGAACCTCTTGAGTTACTGTCTTACTCAATTGACATAGAAAATTGATTTGAAAATCTTCCGACGTTATCACGTGCTATAGTGGTGGTTTTTTGTGACACGTCGAAAGTGTTAATCATTTCAAAAAATTCATCATCATTCGGTCAATTCATAACCTGGAACACGTTTTGATTCTTATAGATCCCCATCGTTTTTCTATCTTAAATGAATTCGCACAAGTAACTACCATGAGCTTGTTTAATGTTGGCTCAAGCAGGATTTCCATCTTCATGGTGGATACTTAAGTATCACTCGGATGTTCTGGCAAAATCACTAGAATATGCGTTAAGGACTCCTTCATATTTTCTTGTTTTATTCACTTGTGGTGAGATGCATGCATTTATTTTTACAAGTGTCCTAATGAGATTTATGAATGATCTCTTTTGGCTCTAGACTCAATAGTGCACTTTGATTTTAGTGATCGGAGGATGGAGCTGAGTGCCACCTTTTCAATATCAACTAACTTGGAGTGAGAGAGTTGATAGAAATGTGTGAATCTCCATGAGTTTTGAAACAAAGTCTTTCCGACTTTGAGTGGCTGGGAAGGGTTGTGCATAGCGTCACTGGGTCCATGACTGTCTTCAATGTCGGACAACATCTTAGTGTTTCTGACAGTTTATGTATTGACCCGATTTCTGCCTAAGTGTATGGAGGGCTTCTTTCTTTTCACCCTTTATCTTTACATTTCTTTTTCATTCTTCAACCCCTTCAATGCTTACCGAGACTTCATAACTAACACCTTGTTGGGTTTGTTCTAGTGTTAGCTCCATCTTAGTCTGCATTCTTCCCTTAATCTCACTTTACTCCTTTTATCATACCTAAGGACTTCTACACTAACTAGTGGATATCCCTGGGTAGATCCCTCCGGTTCTAGTTGGATCATGGGATTTGAATACCTATGCCTAACCACCTTATATCTCCATAAATTAAAGTACATGGTCGGTCTTTTGAGTATTCCATCACGATCAAAACTAAAATCATTGAAAAGTTCAATCAAAGTGTTTGATATAAATATCAAAAGGTTTACACTTTGAGAGTTTTTCATTATCACTAAAAGCTCCCCCTTAACATGTGCATCGTAATCGTAGTACATGCTAGGTGTGGAGTGCATTAAGTCCATTTTATTTGATCACATCTTTCAATACAAGTTAGATCTAGGTTAATCACATTTTCTCCCCTTATCCAAAATGTTAATCCCTTGATATTTTGGATATCAATTGATTAACCTTTCGGGGAAAAATTGTTATATACTATCTATGAGGAACATTTTAATGCTCCCCCTCAATTTATGAGGGTATATAAGATAGTGCTGAGTACAATAATTTGAATTTTTTTGAATTTACTAAGAAATTCTTGAAAACTTTGTACTCGAGCACTCTTTATTATCACCATAAGTCTACACTACATATTAATATATTCACAAGTTATATTATTTACAAGATTTGACCTGAATGATAAGGACATCATATGATAGAATCATATGGTCCTTTGTAGTAGCCGAAGGTCTCCTCTGTAAGGTCTTCCACCAACAAACTTTTCAAGACTTCGCATCAACCTCCTGTCTTTTAGTTTCTTGTCAATGGCTTTAATCATCACCCAGGCTCTCTGCTTGTCTTGTTTGGACCACTTTCTCTTTGGCAAATACTCCATTTGAATCCCAGTAGCAATATCATTGAGACTGGTGCGAACATGGTTGAGTGTGCCGTCGCTGAACTTGTGAAGTTCATCGGTGCGCATCAAACGATTTCTGTTCATGTCATCTTGATAGATAATGCTTTGGATATCACGGTAAGCAGTGTATGGAGTCTTTTTACTGATGTCTGAACGGTATGTGTCAGGTTTGGTGAGGTTTATCTTCTTCTGATAGCTTTCAACTGCCAGTTGTAGATCCTCCACACGTTCTTAAATTACAATGCGTCTTGTGTACATTCTCAAAGCCACATTAAGTACAAACCGTTCATCCACATTGAGATTCATCAGCTTTCCCTGAACAAGAAGAAGTAACATATCTTCAATATCTTCACGATGAAGTCTTTTGACGTCGCCTTCTCGAAACTTGTAGAGCTTATCATCTTGTCTTTGAACTGTGATCTCTTCTAAATGTTTATAACCAATGAATTCCATGATCTTGAGACTTGAAACAACAATAATCCTGTGTTTTGAATAGACGTCTTTCGAAGTTTCCATGTTGGTAGCATATCCATAGAATCTCTGACGTTTTGGTCCCCAGTGATATGTTCCCCAGTAGGCGTGTTTGTCGTAAACGACTTGTGCCTCACTCCATGTACTTCTAGGAATCTTGTCTTCAATCCATTTAATATGACCGTAATCAGCAGCCTTTGTCTTGGTAATTGAAGTTGTATATTTGCAACTTGAGCTTCCTCCTTTTAGATATTCAAGATCATTATTTATGAAGTGATCATATGGGATGATTAGACGACCTCGTGCATCCAGAATTAAAAGAAGTGGCTTACTAAGATCATGGGGATACGGTCTTCCTTTAGGATTATGCCAATCTAACTGATCATTGGTAGCTTTGAATACTTCTTCCAGATGGTATTCTAACTCCACAACACTCTTGCACGTGCCTTTAATGAGATCATATGTTGGACCGGTCAACAGATCTTGAGTTAGATGTTGAATGTTAAGCTGATTCATTATAAAAGCAGAGAAATTGATGGGAGTAGCCAAAAACTCATTAAATGAGGATGTTGTGCCTAAAGATTGTGCCAACTTAGTCATCCACTATTGAGGAGGTCGGTTGTCAATCGTCTTTGTTTGGTTTTATTCTCGATCAGGAGTTCGAGAGCCAGATGGATTCCACAATCGTTCATCAACATCTGTTGCCTCTTTGATAGGAGATACATCATCATTTCCTGTATCGAACTCTTGATGAAATGGTTCTTCCAGATCATCAAGCCTTGGATCATGCACCTCTTCCTGAATAGACTTGCCTGATGATTTTGGTGGAGATCTGGTCGTACCTTTGGAAGAACTTATAGACTTTGACTTCTTTTGAGTTGCTTCTTTTGATGACTCTTCCTTGCCTGATCTTTGTCGCTTCGACCCTCGGTTTGATCCAGCGGAGGGTTCTTCATCTTTGTCTTGATCATCACGTCCTCGCTTTAGAGTCACAACCTCACCATATGAGGAGAGAAGGTCTTTGTCAGAGTAGTATGCTTTGAGTAACGCTCTGTAGAGATTCTTCTGAACATCAGATTTGTCAATAGAGTTATTTTCCTCCATTTTATCCATGAGAATATTTTTTAACTTGAGTTCTAAGAGCGAAGAGGCTACTGTGTAAGACGTCTGAGGTTGATTGGTTGATCTAACCAACACTTCAGCTCCTAGAGTTTCGGTAACATATTTCTCAACTTTTGTCATAATCTTGGAGGTTTGAGCTTTGACTTGCTCCTTGATTATTCTTTTCATGTTGGAGTCAAGTGAGTTGAGAAAGTCTTGATTCTCTGCCTGAGCTTCTTCTCTTAGCTTGTCTGATTTCAACTGAACAACCACATCTACCGTATCTTTTACCTTAGTCTCAAGGTATTTGTCAACAATGCCCGGAATAGATGATAACGCTTTAGCAAATTGATTAGTTTGTTTGAGTTCAGACATGTCAGACTCTAATGAGGATACCCTGCGTTCAAAGCCGAATAGGGATGCAAAGTTTGGGATCTCTGGCACAGTTGTTGTTGGAATTGTTGTTGTTGTAGAATCATGTGTTTGTTGTTGAGGTTGGATGATTGGAATGGGTGTTTAAGGGATGATAGTGGCAGAGGAAGGTGTGACGGAAACTGCTGCATTTGGATTTAAAATAGAGTCGATACCTGTATCCGAAGAGGGATTAATGAATTTAGCCACCAAGTCTGATGAAGCAGAGGAGATTTGTAGTTGCACTACTAGAGGTTCAGTAGTTAGGGTTACGTGAGCTTCTTCCGTTTCTGTATTGGTTTGAGCATCTTTCATTTCGTCATCACTTCTACTTAGGTTGATATTCAAGTCTCCGTACAATTCCCCATTATCTTCATCACCTTGTTCTTCTCCTATAGTATCATCATCCTGTTGATTTTCATCTTCCTCCGTGAGTTCATAATCAGGTGGTGTTGAAACTTTCTGATCAGAGGTCACGTCATCATCATCATCATCATCATCTGCTTTTTCTTCTTCTTTTTTCTTTTTCTTGATCATCTGCTATGTATGTTGACAAGTTTGGGTGAACAAAATCATCTCCTTCATCATCTGATTCAGTTATTTGGCTGTCATTCTTTTTATCATCGTCTTCATCATCATTATCATCATTATCATCATTGTCATCATCACTGTCATGCTCCTCATCTTCTTCCTCATCCCCTCCCTGACTGAAAGTCTAGGATTCTTCTTCACTCTCTGATCTGTATTCGAGTACATCGGGAACCTCTGATCTGTCACTAGCTCCTTCATTTGTACCAGATCCGGTTTGTTGTTGCGCATCGAAACATTTGACAAAATGTCAACTTCATCACCTGAGCCACTTGCGTGAAAGATATGGAATTCTTTCAAGCTTCTCTTAGTTACCAACTTCGTTTGTTCTGCTTCTGATAATGCAACTTCAGATAGTACTGTTAAACCTTTTGACTTTGTTGTAGCAGGCTTATCTCCTTTAACTGAAGTCTTGATTCTTTTACCTTTGGAAGCTTGAGTAGGCTTTGTCTTTGGAGATGATTCAGAATCAGTCTTTTTCTTTGTAGCTTTTGACTTGGGAGCCATTTCACCAGTAGCATAAGCACGGTAAGTCTTGAAAGCTTCGGACTCCAACATGGCTTGATTGGTCAAGTGCTGAGGGAGAATAGTACCGTATTCTTATGTGTCTTTATGTTTTGAAATGACTCTTATGGTGGTGAACATGAAGTCATCCCTGACATAATGCCAAAACATCTTGTTTCTCCTTGAAATTGCTTGATCCTTTGCCATGAAGTAGTCGAGAATGACTTTGGTGAAACGTGGATAATACATGTCATTGTTCTTTTTAGAATTCTTGTTCTCCACTTGAAATACCAAGTCTTCCCATAGTAGATAGACATAGTCAACCTGCTTGTTGTGATACATGCCCCAAAGAATTTGAGCACGTGAAAGGCGAAGACTTTCCAGAGTAGTAGTCTTTCCACTTAGACACTTATTGATTATGGCAGCAAACGATCTCCAAGGTTGATGCATGTGGTTGACATTAACATCAGATAAAAACTTAATTTCACCAGTGTGTCCAAGATCTCTGATAAAAGATAGAATATCCTCTTCAAGTGGAGGTTCTTCAAATTTCTGACCAGGGAGTTTGGGGCAAATTTTGAGCATATCTCTGAAGTTGTCAACATTAACTGTGTGACTTTTGCCATCCAACTTGAAACGAAGTGACGAGTGATGTCTGGTGACAGTGACCCAGAATTCTTGCATGTATATCTCAGGAACATCAGCAGAGATCTCAAATGCATTGTAGAATGGAGTGAGTTTGAGAGCATCTAGCACCACTTGAATAGTAGGTTCCTTGGATTTGAGATTTGAGCTCAGTCGGAGATTGCTTTTCCCTATCTTGAGGCGGTTTTCAGGTGCGACAAGAGCATCATCCAACTCCTTTTGCTGTTCTTTTGTAGTGTTCATGATTCTGCTAAGATAGGATCAATACAGTTTATGTACAATCAATGTTATACAATGTACTATAGAGACCTATTTAGTGAGCATGTGAAGTTGATTCAGGATGTGAACGATGCATTAGGAACTTTAAGACTTTTTGCACTTATTAAGATCTATTCATTTAAAAATGACAACTTAAGCTAACTTAACTTTTTTAGAGTGAATAATTAACCAATTTTAATATCTCCTAATTAAGATTTTTTAAATCGCCTTTTAAAATGAAAAATTTGATCTTAAGTGTTTTTGGGTCTTTTAAGCTTGTTGTTTGGTTCCTTAATTAATTATTTTGTTCTGGTTCCTAACTAGTCTTAGTTATTCTGGTTACTACTACAATAAGTTGTTACGCGTTCCTTATATGATAGTTTATTCTGGTTCCGGCTAACACCTTCAGCTTGTTCTGGTTTCACTACTATCTCTAAAATTTGTTCGGTTCGTTCATGAAGCAAGTTGTTCGGTTTCTATTATCTATGGTTGTTCGGTTCCTTTTAACAACTAGGTTGTTCAGTTCCTTCTAGTAAACTGAGTATTACGGTTCCTCTTAAACAAAGTTGTTCGGTTCCTTCAAGTACGCTGAGTAGTTCGGTTCCTAATAAACAAAGTTGTTCGGTTCCTTCAACCAAGCTGAGTAGTTCAGTTCCTTATAAACAAAGTTGTTCGGTTCCTTTAACCAATAGAGTTGTTTGGTTTCTTCTGTCAAGACAGTTGTTCGGTTCCTATTGTCAAAACAGTTGTTCGATTCCTACTGTCAAGAAAGTTGTTCGGTTCCTACTACAATTAGTTGCTTGGTTCCACCTATTCATGTTGTCCGGTTTTGACTGTCAGTGAGTTGTTCGGTTCATTTTTGAACACTTCACAAACAAGTATTTTAAAGCACCCTCAAAACTGGTTACATAGCATACATAAGATAAAACTATCATTAAGACACTTAGAGAACAACATTTAAGCCACAACACGACAAGTATGATCCACAATAAGCCATGTTTAACAACTTTAGCACGAACACTCAAAGAATCACAAACAATGGTGCGAAATGATCATTCAAACATACTCAAGAAAGCTTAAAATAACATTCCCACACAAGACCCATTAACATATTATATAGAAGCGCAAAAAACCCAATTTTTTGTACAATCAATTACACATATCTTATTCATATGTTAACAATACATAAAACTGTATGAGACACATACATTACACACTTAAAGCTACAAAACCCCTCAACTAATTTGGCTTTTTGGCCAGTTTGATTTTTCAAGAACCTTAATTTGAGAAATTAGGGATTTCGAGATCACAAATGGATGAAACCCAAATTCCTTTGAGATGTGAGTAGGATAGGTGATGTAGAACTAGTTATAAGTTATACCTAAGTGATGAAAACAACTTGAAAATATGAAATGAAGGATGGCGATCATGTGTGTATGTGTGGGTGTTTTTTGAGTGTGAGTTTTGTGTGTGTGAAAAGAAAAAATGGGTGGGGGGGATGGTGAATGATGTTATATAAACATTTTTCGTTTTTGGGTACACATTTGGCCCCTCATGTTTCTTATCCCTTTTATTTTCCAATCATAAGTTTATTAGCAATAAAAGTTTAACCATTGGCACAAATAGTCCCTAAAGTTTTAACTAGCATTTCTAACAAACTTAAATTTGCACACTTACTCTAAAGCTAAAACATATCTTAAGGCGCACATAAGCTAAACTTATTAACTTTCTTCAAGAATGTTTTCGTTATTGTTTTAAAGCCTTTTTCCTTATAGCTCATTATTTTGAAGATTTAACACCCCCATTTTTATCGCAGCTTGGAACCAACAGTTTGGGTGTTAAGTCATAGCACAACAACATAAGAATATAAAGAACGACTCAAAAGAGACGTTTAAAACATAACATTGTCCCATTCATGAAAGATCAGAGTTGAAAACATGTCCACAAGATCGTCACCATACAACATCATACAAAAGTTTTAAAAACATACACCACGTGTTTTGAATTGATATGGAACCAAAAAAAGTTTAAGCAATACATTCTCTCGGTAAAACTCCATTCGCCTACTCCAAGCCATCAACTTGATTACCTGTGTTAAAAACATGCTTAAAAGTCATCGATAAACGTTTGAGTGAATAATAGAGTTTATTTAAATAAAAAGTGTATGATACATGTTATTTTTATTCATCAAAAACTTGTGGATCAAACAAGTTTAATCACTATGCATTAAGCTAATGCACGTCGATCCTATCCAAACAATATAAATGGCATTCACATGCCCCCCACAACGAGGTAATATTTGCCATATATACCAAGAAAATTCTCTAATACAAAATTCCTTTGGGTGATCGCGCCATGGATGTCACAACCTCCAGACAGGGCTTAGTCACGGCCCAATTTGATCTATTTGTTGTACTAGCAGCTCACCCATCATCAGGCCATTATCGTGCATAGGAAAATTAAAGGGCCTTTCTGCAATAAGGTTCTTATGCATTAGTTAAACAATCGGGTCCAGCAACCTTAAATCACTTGTGTTAATTTATTAAAATAGCATGTATCTCCCTCGCGGGGTTTATGAAAACTTTTATAATAAGTAGAAAGGCGAGATATGAATCTCCGAGATATCAAAGAGATCAGAAGTATAATTAAGACTTGAACAAGATAAATCCATTACACACCACCTAAAATCGTGACGCGTCTTTATTATATTATACAAGTAAATACTACGTATAAGAAAAGTTTGACGAATATAGGATATGTTCCAAGATAGGCGCAAATGTTTTCTTGACTTATCTAAAGTATTTGACTCCAAATTGACATATGAACCTGTTCTTATATGTAATTAAACATTACTAATTTCAGCCGTCTAATTCCAATTTAGGTTATGATTATCTTATACATTTGCCATTTTTAGTCAAGACGTAAAGTCGCCAATTATGGAATTAGCTCATGTTTTAGGGGCCTGTATCTACAATACTTTCAAATGGTATAATCCTCAAGGTTTTCACCCATGGTAAAACCTCCTTGTAGTCTAGTTTTCTCAAAACTTTAGCCATTCACTTATATCATTTACATTTCCATGGAAATAGGTTTTTTTACTAACCACTAAGTCAAAACAGAAGTGACTGTATTTCTTACTTTGCCATTTTAATCATAACTCCTATCTAGGATTGCAATGGATGTGGGGCCAAGTGCTATAGCTTCCCTATGATGTCTAGTATTGACCCATGCTTTAAAATCCAAACATTTAACTCATTAACCTGGTGTTTAATACGTTTTCTAAACCAAAGTCCAGAACTGACCCATTTTAGTATTTTGACCATATCTCACTCAATAATAATAATTGGTTGACCATCCAACTATCACATCATGCCAAGACATATATCTATCCACCCATAACTTTTGTTTACAGACCCAAGTCAAACTTTTGAGGTAAACAAAACACGTTTTGCTACTGTTCCAGAACAGCCTCTATAAAATCCAACCAAACCTATTTCTAACTTATTTAAAACACAATCATCACTTATGCAAAGCCACAACACATATCCTAAACATATCCCATACTCATCAATATACATTTTTATAACAAGTAATAATATTAAAATATTCTTATAAGAAAATTTAGGAAAAGAGTAGAGAAAGATGGCTCACTACAATGATCCATCCCAACATAGTTATAGTCAACAAGTTTTTCCTAGTCACAAGCTTCACTAGAACTTCCATTTCCTTGACATGCATGACCATCTTCATATTATTCTTCTAAATCAGCCCCAAAAGTCTATAAATGTTAGGTTTTATGGTATGAAAATAGAGCTTTGAATGTGAGGAATCAAATGGTGTAAATGTAACAAGAGATTGTAGTAGGAATTTTTGTATGAAATGGTTGTTTTGTTCTTGGTGTGGGACGGCAAGAACAAAGAAGGAAAGGAAAGTGTGGTGTGAAATTTTAGGGAAACTATGGGAAGTGAGTGAGATGAACATGGTTTTGAAAGGCTTGTACATGCAAGGGAAATCTTTAAGCTTAGGACATCATTATTATGTCTTGCCTTTTCCTCTCTAAATGACACACCACCTTATGAGGTGTAAGCAAGAATTTTGAGTTTAAATGTTATAAACTTTGATGTTTAGGGTATAAATTTTAAGATAGGTAGGTAGTTTTGAGGCTAACGGGTATCAACGTAAAATAAAACGAGAGTTAAGACGAAACCACGAGGTAAAAACGAATATGATAAAAATAATTTTACATTAAACGGGATACTTTTCTGAAAAGTTTAATTTACGTACGGTTCGAGACGAATAATTGTTTTAAGCATAGCTCGCAATTAATTAAAATGACGATTTCAATAAAATGCCTAAATGTAAAAAAAAAGTAACTCAATAAAATTTATAAAATAAAATTATGAGATTGGAAATTAGTAGTGACTTATATACGGGGGGGGTTTTCATTCTGCCCCTCCTTACGGGAGCAACGTCCCGCGCTCTGATTTTGGCACGTCCTCGCTTCTGCTCTGAAATAGTTGATGCGGATCCTCCTATGAATAAGTCTTCCTCTTTTTTTTTCCTTGTAAATTCTGGGACCTCTCGTGTGTTCAACGAACCTTAACAATAGGAATTCTGCTCTGCTTCAACTGTTTTACTTCACGGTCCATAATTTCCACGGGCTCTTCGATGAAGTGCAATTTATCATCCAGTTGGATTTCTTCAAGTGGAATGACCAAGTTCTCATCCGCAAGGCACTTCTTAGTTTGAAACCAATTGGAACGTATTATGAATACATGAAGTTTTTTTGGTAAACTTAATCGATACGCTCAAGGACAATTTTTTCAATTATTTGGACGGTCCCACATAACGTGGACTCAAACTTTCCCCGTTTACCAAAACGGAATCTAAGCCCTTCCAAGGCGAAAACTTTGAGCATAAACCATTATCAACCACATAAACTCCATCGGCTTTCTTCTTACATCAGCATAAACTCATTTGACAGGCTATCTAGCAGTTATCAGCAGTCTTGATTTGAACAATCATTTCTGTTGTCTCTCGGACCAATTCTGGGCCAGTGAGTTGGCTATCTCCAACTTCACTCCAGCAAACGGGCGATCTACACTTTCGCCTATATAAAGCTTCCAAACGAGTGCAGCCTTGAGGCTCGCATGATAACTGTTATTGTAAGAGATTGACCAATTGGTAAGGTGTCGATCCCACCCAAAAAAAAAAAATACTTCCAAATCATATTACGCACGGCACGCAAACATATCTTCAAGAGTTTGGATCGTTCTCTCCAACTTGACCATCTGTTTCCGGGTGGTAAGCAAGTGCTTATCCAGTTGGGTTCCCTAACGTTATTGCAGTAGTGATTTCCAAACTCTTGATGTAAACAAAACTGTCTCTATCAGAGATAAATGGATGTGGGCACGCCATGCTTACAGAATTATCTCTTTTAGGTATTAATTGGTGCGTGTTTCTCTATTTTGGTCAGTCTTCTTCATCGGCTAGAATGAGCAGATTTGGTTAATCGGTCAACTATTACACAAATGGAGTCATAACCACTTGGCGTTCTTGAAGTCCTGAGGACGAATCCTATGGTGGATTTTTTCCCACTTCACTCTGGCTATTTCAGGGTTGTTGAAGTAGACCCGGATGCTTTTGGTTGCTCAGCCTTAACCTGGCACAGGTTAGACATTTTACGAATAGGTGGCGATCTCAGCTTTCTGTTTGGCCACCAATAGAGCTTCTTTAAGTCTTGATACATCTTGTCAGACCCCGGGTGAATGGAATATTTAGACTTGTGTGATTCATGCATGATCAAATCCCGTAGTCCTCCAAACAATGGTAACCAAATTCGCCCTTCGAAGCATTGGATTCCATCGGAACGAGCCTCAAATATCGGCTTGATCAGCCTTCCAAGATTTTCAGCTTTCACGGTTTTTTCCTCTTTTCTTGCATTAGTCTGGGCATTGAGTATTCTTTCAGGTAAATTGGTGTGTACCGTCATTACCAAAGATCTAACCCTTATTGGTTCTCTGTCCTTTCGACTCAGGGCGTCGGCCACTACGTTGGCCTTACCAGGATGGTAACGGATTTCGCAATCATAGTCACTTAAAAGTTCAATCCATCGCCGCTGTCTCATGTTGAGTTCTTTTTGATCCAGAATGTACTGTAGACTCTTATGATCTGAGTACACAGTACACTTAGTACATACAAATTTGCCTCCAGAGTCTAAGTGCAAACCTTACAGTACCCGTTCTAAATCATGGGTCGTGTAGTTTTCCTCATGTTTCTTCAGTTGTCGAGAGGCATATGCTATCACCTTTTCCCTCTGCATCAGCACAGCTCCATAACCTTTGAGCGACGCATCGCAGTATACAACGAAGTTCTCAGTTCCCTCAGGCAAAGCTAGGATAGGAGCGGAGCATAATTTTTATGCTTCAAAGGTCTGGAAATGCCTCTGTATTCTTCCGTATAGCCCATTTGTACTTTTTGTTCGTTCTGGGTCAATTTAGTTAAAGGCTTGGAAATTAACGAAAAACCCTCGATGTATCTTACGGTATATCCGGCTAAACCAAAAATTGTTTGATTCCTTTTCGGTGTTGTCGGCTGCAGACCCAATTCGGAATAGCCTCAACCTTCGCAGGATGATCCACGTGTGAACACCTTTATTGTTGATCACTATGACCGAGAAAATGTTAACAGATCAAGCCAGGATCGCACTTCGAGAATTTGGCGTACATTGCTCCTTTCTTGGAGTAGCTAAAAATGATCTTCAAATGTTTCCTTCTGTGCTCTTCTTTATTCTTGGAGTAGATTAAGTATGTCATCAAAGAATTCCGATCACAAATTTGTCGAGGTATGGCTTGCACACTCGATTCATTTGGTACAATGAATTATGCAGGGGCGTTTGGTTAGACCAAACGGCATTACCTGAAAATTCATAGTGACCGTACTAGTCCGAAAAGATTTAATAAGGATTATTTTTCTAATTCGGAGTTGGTGATAAACCAGACGCAGATTCGGATCTTCGAGGTATATGCTGGAACCTTGAAGTGATCAAACAGGTCATCAATCCTCGGAAGTTGGATATCGATTCTTGACTGTCAACTTATGTAACTCGCGATAAATCGAGTGACAAATTACGGAAATGATCCTTCCTTTTCTTAATGAACAACACTGGAGCTACCCTAGGTGAAGAGCTCGGGAATAAATCCCTTTCTCTAATTGTTCCTTCAATTGATCGATATGTCTTTCAATTCAGACTGGTTGCCAATCGGTATGGTGCACTGCGCGAAAGGTGCTAGCAAGGGGCACAAGATCATTCTAAAATCGACTTGTCGAGATGGTGGAGTTCTGGCAAGTCATCTGCGAAACACTTCAGGAATGTTGCGAATCACTGGCAATCTTGCAACGTTCTTTGACGAGTTCTTTTCTCTGTCACATGAGCTTTAGATACAACTGGGATCCTCTTTCTATGTATTTTCTGGCTTTAATGCAGGATTTCCACCTTCAATCGTGACGCACCACTATCAACACTAACAACTATTATCTTGGTTCTTGTAAGGCACATGTTTACTTCCTTCTTACCTCACACGATGACGGAAGTCGTTGTGGTCTACCATCCAATCCATTCCTATTATTACATCGAATGTACCCAAAACTCTATTGGCATCGAGATCAATGTCAATAGGTGGTTAAGTAAATTCAGAGTACAAACCCTTCAGAACAGTGTTTGGTGCATACACTTTCCACGCTCGGCTAGTTCGACTTCGTAAATAGTATTTACATATTGGAAGGTTTATTCTAGTAAATGGCTAAGTTCTAGCATCCATAAACTTTTATCGCTCCGAATTCAAACAGTATGTAACATAAACGTTTATTCAATAGAACGTACCAGTTTACGTCTATTCGGGGCCCCCTGGTTGTGTTCGGCATCACGAACGACCATATCGCTGACCTGCACCATCTCCACCTTCGTCGATCAGCTCCTCTTTGGGCATGCATTGCTCTTATGTCCTCTTTCACCACTTCGTAAAAAACTATGTTGATGAGCATTAGAACCAGAAGCACATCTAGCTTCTGCTATCTTTTTCCTTATGTCTCATTTTTCCACAATTTGTAGACTTTGGTGGGCTCTGACCAAATGATATCCCACAACGGTTTCATTTGGAAGCAAACCCCAGTTTGGTTTGTTTCCCGCATTTTTGATTTGTGGTCAGAGCCCTGGGCCATTTTCATGTCTTTGTATTGTTGTTCTGGTTATGGCGGTTGTTTTGTTTCGATATTTCCCGTGTTGTTGTTGTTGTTGTTGTTGTTGTTGTTATTGTTGTTGTTCTCCCATTTTCTCTTGTTGCTCTTAGCAATTCTTTCAGCCTTGGCTTGTAACTTCTGCTCCATTAAGGTATGAGCCATTCGGACAGCTTCATTAAGAACAATAGGTCTTATGGAGAAGTTGTTTATCCTTAATTTTTCAGGCAAAACACGTACGTTATGCCTCACTTTTCTTCTTTTTTCGCTCCGGAACCATTTCCCGGGCATAGCTTAGGATCAATTCATGAACCTTTGGGTGTAAGCTGCAATTATTGGAATCTTTCACCCTCTAGTTCTCAGTTCAACCTCCATTTTTGTATCTCTTCTGGCGGACCTATAATTCCTCTCTCATCATTATTTTCATATCATTCCAAGATCTTTGATCTAACACATCAGCCCCAATTGTGGCGACTTGAGAGTTCCACCATGTCAGGGCTCGACCCTGAAGTGTAGCTTGCGCAAACTTTACCTTGTTTCTTTCTTACATTCATGATGCTAAAAACATTTCCGTTCTCTCGAAACCAACGGCTTAATCAACCAGCCACCTTCGTTGCCGTGGGAAATAGTGGGGTTTACATTTCATAAAAACTTGAGTATGTACATCATGGAAAGGTGGTGCCCCACCTTGACCTTGAGCATTTCCCCTGATATTACCGCCGGGTTCGCCGGCTCCATTAGTATTTTCTCTTGTAGCACGTTCTTGAGCAAGTGCTGCAGCAACCCTATCAGAAACAAGCTTCTCAATGGCGGCTTGGGTCATCATTCTTGGCGGCATGATTCTTGTTTCATATCAATGAAGAAAATCTCATATGAGTTATTCACATAACAATGGTATAACTAAACATGTATAAGCAATCAATCCAAGGCAAACAGAATAATCACACATGTATAACATATCCATTGCCCAAAAAGAAAATCACAATCAAAATCATATAGATAATCAAAGATAGTAATTCTTTCGTCCATCAAAAAGATAGTACAAGGTTGATGTTTACCAAAATATGACCAAAGTCTATTACCTTTCTAAGTACCAAGTTATAAACCAACTGCCCGGTTTTGTGATAGCAAAATAAAAGAAGACTACAATGATCCTACACTACAGATGATAATGTGGGGATTCCAGGTGGATGTTGTTGGCTGTGGTTTCACTTGTAGTAGCAGCATCTTATTCTCATCTCTAGTGGCCAGATTTAAACCATGACAATTAGGATCTCATGTCGAGGCGACGGTAGGACATAGGAGGGAAGGATCATCAGGTCAGTACGTCAACAGAGCATCACTGGAGTAGTAGAGTGCTACATATGGTCCATTTCACGGTAATTGTACCTAAACGGGTTTAGGTGCCACTGCACCCTCAAAGGAACTGGCTCTTTGTGGTTCACGGTGCCATGGACAATCGCGATCAATATCCTCTGAGTAGACCTAACATCATCTTCAATTTCTTATTTTCTTCTCGGTCTCCCTTCACTAACTCTCGAACTTGATCTTCCAATGTGCACACATTCTTCCTGAGTGCATGTTGACCCTTAATTTGACCTCTTAAATCACTATCGAATTCTGCCAAATACTTGTCCATCACACTGAGTCTTTTCAGGTTCGAGTATTCAGTGTTAGCCCGGTCAAACATCTGTTGACTAAGGCCCTTGACTTGGCGATGTAGAGTGTTGACATCTCTTGCTGTAGGGCCAGGAGCAAAAAAACCCGTCGAGAAGGTCCTAAGAGTAGTACCCACATGAACGGAACCCGATATCGGGCGCACAGAGTATGTACCCAAGTGATGGTACAAACAAGTGGTGATAATCCTCATGACTCATGATCATCAGGAGTGCGGAGCAACTGTCGTATCCTCGGACTCGGTGTTGAATCTAGTGGTGGTTGTGTGAGGGGATCACCTCCTCATAAGGTTGATGACCTCAGCATCATTCATATCATTATTTTCTTCCTTATTCTTCCTCCATCTCTGGATATTTTCCTCTTCTTCTTCTTTCTTCATCATCTTAGACGTATCCATCGTCTGTTCATCTGGTTGAGGAATTTGGTGGAGGTGCAAACATATTTAATGGTCGGGCTCGGGCGCGGAGCTCAGGTTGCTCATTCCGGTTTGTCCTTCGGGAAGTCCGCAAACATGAATTAGGGAGGTAGATTTGCCATGATAATCTGTAAATACGCAAAATATTTCCGTAAGGTCACTATATAAAATATTATATATAATAAACTTATGCAAAATATGCAAAAATGCATGACGAGTCCATGAATGAACGTGATGATCGATAATAACCAAATATGAATGGTATTATTTGTTATGTATTATGAATTAAATTTTTATGTATTAAATGCAATTAGGTTTTCCAATGCTTTTCGAATATGCCGTGATAATCGAATTATATAGCCTACCATATCATAATATCTTATCATATAAATATTTTATAGAAATGCACACACGAAATGTGCCATAAGTACTTAAATAAGATATAAGCTTGACTTGACGAGGCCACGAGGAGTCTTAGTAACGTGCGGAGAAAATGTATAGTTTAGGTTTTTGAAAATAAAATCGACCTAGTCTCTATTACCTTAAGCTCTTGATACCTATCTTTAACACCCCCCAAATTTCATTCGCAGCTGGACAACCAACAGTTTTTGGGGTGTAACGTCCATTGCACCAACAACATAAGAATATAAGTAGAACGACTCTAAAGGCGTTTAAAACATAACATTGTCCATCAATGAAGATCGTGTTGAAAACTTGTCCACCAAGATCGTCACATACAACATAATACAAAAGTTTTAAAAACATAAACACCAAGTGTTTTTGATGAATGGAACCAATACAAGTTTAAGGCAACATTTCTACGCTAACTCCATCGCCACTCCAAAGCATCTACTTGATTACCTGAGTAACATGCTAAAAAGGTCAACGAAAACGTTGAGATGAATCCATAGAGTGTATTAAATAAATGTGAACACAAGTATTTTTAATCATCGGGAAATCTTGTGGATCATTAACAAGTTTAATCACTAATGCTTAAGCTCCATGCCACGAGCCTTAACCAACACATTTATAAAGTGCAATCAATGCCATCCACAATAGGTAATATTGCAATATACCCAAGAAAATTCTCATACAAATTATCGCTTTAGGGGTGATCCGGCCATGGATGGTCACAAACCACAGACAGGGCAGTCACGGCCCAATAGATCTATTTAATTGTACTAGCGCTCACCCATCATACGGCAATTAACAGTGCTGAAATAAAGGGGGCTTTCTGCAATAGGTACTTATGCTAATTAGTTCACAATTGGGTCCAGCAACCATAATCACTTGTGTTCAATTTATAAAACTAGCATGTATCTCCCTCTCTGGGGTTTTGAAAACATTTATAAGTTGAAAGGCTGTCGAGGCTATGAACATCTCCGAGATTTCAAAGTGTTCAGAAGTATAATAAGTACTTGAACAAGATAAATCCTCTTACGCACCACTAAATCATGACGCGTTCTAGTATAATATACAAGTCAAATATACGTAAGAAAAGTTTGACGAATATAGGATATGTTCCAAAGGATATGCGCAACATGTCTTCTAGATTAATAAAGTATTTTGTCTCCAAAATTGACATATGACTGTTCTTATATGTAATTATACATTTACTAAATTACGCGTCTAATTCCAATAATTTTAGTATGATATCTTATACATTGCCATTTTTAGTCAACGACGTAAAAGGTCGCAATTCTGGAATTAGATCATGTTTAGGGGCCTGTTTCTCCAACTATAAATGTATATCCTCAAGGTTTTCACCCCTGGAAGGGAGGGGGGGGGGGGCCCCTTGAAGTCTAAGTTTTCAAAACATTAAGCCAATACTTATATCAATTTACAATCCTATGGGAAATAGATTTTTAATAACCCTAAGTTCAAAAACAGAAAGTTGAAAGAAATTTCTTTACTTTTGCATTTAGTCATAATCCTAATTAGGATAGCAATGGATTGTGGGGCCAAGTGCTTAGCTTCCCTGATGATGTCTAGTATTGACCATGCTTTAAAATCCAAACATTTAACTCATTAACATGGTGGTTAATACGTTTTCTAAAACAAAGTACCAGAACTGTCCAATTTTAGTCATTTTGACCATATCTCACTCAATATTAATAATTGGTTGAACATCCAACTTTCTCATCTTGCCATGACATTTCTATCACCCATAACTTTATTTACAGACCTAAGTCAAACAATTTGAGAAAACAACTCGTTTTGCTACTGTTCCAGAACAGCATCTCTAATAATCCAACCCAAAACCTATTTCTACTTATTTAAACCACATTCTTCACTTTGCAAAGCCACAACACATATCCTAAACATATACCATATCTTCAATATACATTTTCTATACAAGTTATTAATATTTAAAAATATTCTTATTAGAAAATTTAGGAAAAGGTATGAAAAGATGGCTCACTACTAATGATCTACCCAATATAAGTTTTAGTCACACATGTTTTCCTTAGTCACCAAGCTTCACTAGAAACATCATTTCTTGACATGCATGACCATCTTCATATTACTCTTCTAAATCAGCCCCAAAAGTCTATAAATGTAATTTTCGCACCTAAGAATCACCAAGAACACTAGCAAATGATAACCATATTCAAAACTGTTTTAAACTAGTGCTAGGCACACTTAAAGATACAAAACCCCTCAATCAATTTGGAGTTTTAACCATTTTGATTTTTCAAGAACCCTAATTTGAGAACTAGGGATTTTGAGATCAATCTTTGGTAAAAAACCAATTCCTTTAAGACGTGAGTAGTTTAGATGTAGGAGAACACTTTTCTTATTATACCTTAGGCTTGAAAAACACTTGAGAATTATGAATAGGTGATGATGATCGTGTGAATGAGAGTAGGAGGGAAAAAATTTTGTAAAGTGTGTGTTGTGTGTGAAAAGATACGGGGTGGTAGGGTGGGTTATAATACAAATAACGTTTTTAACACATTTGGCCCCTCAAGTTTCAATACCCTTTTATTTTGCATAGATAAGTTTTCTAAGGCATATACAAGATAAACAAATAGCACATTTAGTCCCTAATGTTTAAACTATCATACCTATAGACTTAATTTTTACAAAATATTCCCTAAGGCATAAACACATAACAATTAAGGCACACATAAGCTAAAGTTAATTAACTTTCCTCAATATTGATAATCTGTCATTGTTTAAAAACCTTTGTCCTTTTAAGCACATTTTCATTATGAAGAAGATATTTGACATTTGCTCCCCCTCAAACACTAACCCGTTTTCTATTTAAAGAGCTGTAGTCGTTGTTTGAGAAGACGAATGTCATTGAAAAAGCATTTTCTGATGAAGCAATGTTTTATTTTTGAAAAACAACAAACACAAAAATAAGATTTCTTTTATTTTGACACATAAGCGCACTGACACGTACACTTATGGAAATATAGGAATCACGAGTTGTCATGCAAAGTAATCACAAACCTTTGTATGGTCATAAAGTAGACCACGCCCGAGAATAAATTCCCGTTGAGAGGTCAAGTTTCCTTTTTGACAGAATACTTGCCTTTAAGATGATGTTCGGGTTACTATCTGAAATAATAGCAAGCCATTTAGCATGTTTTGAAAACATTTGTAACTTCTGCTCGAACTTCATTTACAGCCTCATATCATTATTGAATGACATTTCTAAGACCGTAAATGTTATCGATTTTCAGAAGACATGCCTTTATTACCTCTTTTTTATATTTTTTCATTTTTTATTTTTTTTTGGTTTTATAGATTTTATATTTACATATAATACAGGATATTTGAATAGGTACCACCACTATTCAACAACTTCAGCTGCCAATTCTTTCAGAGTCTCCGGCGTAAAACTCCACATTCCCAGCTTGTTGATTAGAAATTCTATTCTTTCTCGGCCAAGAGCTTTAGTGAAGATTTCCTCCAGTTGATACTCCGTATTGACAAAGTAAAGTTAGATCACCCCAATCTCAACATGCTCCTTGATAAAGTGAAATCTGATGTCTATATGCTTCGATCTGAAATGTTGAACGTTGTTGCAGCATAAGGCAATAGCGCTTTTGTTATCACAGTACATTGGAATTTTGTTGAAACCAAAGCCATAGTCGGTAAGTTGTGATCTCATCCAAAGGATTTGAGCACAACAGCCAGACAAAGTAATATATACAGCTTCTGTACTTGATATCGCAATGCTTTTCTGCCTTTTTGATGACCAACTGATAAGTCTATCTCCTAAAAATTGCATACTACCAGATGTGCTACGGCGTGTATCTTAACAACCAGCATGATCCGCATCTGCAAATGCTGTTAGAGCAATCGAAGAATCCTTCGGATACCATAGTCCCCGATTAACGGTTCCTTTTAGATATCGAAAGATCCTTTTTACTGCATTTAAGTGCTTTTTGGTAGGCCGAGCCTGATACCGGGCACACATGCATATAGCAAATTACCCTTTTTACCTGCATTTAAGTGCTTTTTGGTAGGGCTGGAAATATAATAATAAATATGATTTATTATTTGAAATATGTTCCGAAAATTTTACCGGTCACGCGGTAATTGTTTTTATGAGACAATAAAAGACCAAAAGTCAAAAAGTCAAGTCAGACCCAAAAAGTCAAAGGGTAAAATCGTCATTCGAAATTTCGAAAATTCTCGGATGTTACAAAAACCGTATTTCTTTAAGGATTCAAGGGCATATTTTGACTGGTTAATAAAGATGCCTCTGGGACTTTGAGAAATCTATAGTCCTAAAAAAATGAGATTTTGCCCATCATTGACATCTTAAATTTTGAACACATGATTTTAGAAAATAGGTCACAAAGTTCAGGTGTAGATGCAGCAAAGATGATATCATCGACATATATTTGTACCAAAAGTAGTTCCTTGCCATCTCTGCGTATGAACAATGTGGGATCCACTGAACCTTTGGAGAAGTCTTGGGATATCAGGAACGAAGACAACATGTCATACCACGCGCGTGGAGCTTGTTTCAACCCATAAAGAGCTTTCTTAAGCTTGTACACGTGATTTGGTTTATCTTTATCCACAAACCCATCCGGCTGGCTAACATAAACTTCTTCCCGCAGATTACCATTCAGAAACGCAGTCTTCACATCCATTTGGTAGACGACCATGTTCATATGAGCAGCAAACGCGAGAAAAATCCTTATAGCCTCTAATCTTGCAACCGGAGCAAAAGACTCTTCAAAATCAATTCCCTCCTCTTGACGGTAACCACGGGCTACTAATCAAGCTTTGTTCTTCAAAATTCCTCCCAGTTCATCTAGTTTCACTTTGTAGATCCACTTCAAAGTAATCACCATAACTTTGTTTGGTCAGGGTACGAGCTCCCATACTTTAAGTCATTTGAACTCATTAAGTTCTTCTTGCATTGCTTCAATCCAACAGGCTTGAGTCAAAGCATCTTTATATGTCTTGGGTTCAATAGCAGTGAGGAAAGCATCATAGTAACAGAAAAGAGCTTGCTTATGTAACTGCAGCCTTGTGGAAACTGGTCTATCAAGTTCATTGATTATGTTCTCAAGTGGATGATCCTTAATCCATTTACTATTGTGTTCAGAAACTTAGTGATCAGGAGGTACAATTGCATGAATAATATCCGATGATAAGGATTGATCAGAAGAAACTTCTGGAATTTGTATACCAAAGTACGGATCATTACCCATATGTGCAACTTCAATATCATGGTTGTGTTCTTCAACATCATTCGGAATGACGGGAGGCTGAGTTTTGGGTATTGTTTGAGAATTACTTGGTGATGGTGCATCTTGGTCAACTGTAGTTGAGGAAGGTAAACCGGTTGATACAACGGGTACTGGAGCTGCTACTTCATCAATTGGAGCAACAACTTTAAGGGCTGGGTGATTAACACTAGGTGGGGGATTGAGTAATTCATCGAACAACAGTTGAAACAACATATCCCAGTCAGTTCTCGAAGGTGGTACAAATGGTGTGGAAAGGATAAAGGTTTGGCATGAGTCCTGAACTAATTGTTGCAGAAGTCATTTCATGAAGTGCGGGTCCTGAACTGCTGTGTTCAGAAGCCATCGCGGTCAGCTCATCAAAGTCAACATGAATGGTTTCAATTATTCGTCTGGTACGTCTGTTGTAAATCCGGAATGCTTTCTTCGTGGGTGCATATCCAATGAAAATACCAATGTCAGCCTTCGGTTGTAACTTGCCCAAATTCTCGCTATCATTCGTTGGGTAGCAGAGTGCACCAAACACATGTAGATACGATAGATCGGGAGGTTTGTCGTGTAAAAGCTCGTATGGTGTTTTACCGTGACGACGACGTATCATGGAACGATTTTGGGTATAACAGGCTGTGGCAACCGCTTCGGCCCATAGAAATAAAGGAGCTTTTGCATAAATTAACATAGTGCGGGCTGCTTCAATTAGCGTACGATTTCGTCTTTCAACAACACCGTTTTGCTGTGGAGAGCGTGCAACTGATGTTTCATGAGAGATGCCAACCTTCTCATAATATTCACGCAATGTCTGATTAACAAACTCAGTTCCATTATCTGTTCTGATGCGACGAACGGTTTCCTTAAGCCGTACTTGGATCATCTTCAAAAAGTTGATAATAAAAGCTGGAGCCTCATCTTTTGATCGCAAACATTTTACCCATGTAAATCGAGAGTAGTCGTCGACAATAACGAGGATGTACTTCTTTCCATTGACACTCGCGACACGCATTGGCCCACACAGATCCATATGCAACAGATAGAGTTTTTCTTGATTGGTGTCCTCAGATTTGGGTTTGTGGGGTTTCTTTGAACTTTTGCCTAATGCACATGCAGAACATAAGTGATCCTTTTCAAACTTGAGCTTAGGGAGACCTCGGACAAGTCCATGTCTTGCAAGATGATTAATAGCACCAAAGTTCAAGTGAGATAGACGACGATGCCATAACCAAGACTTGGTTTTAGACGCCTTTGACAATAGACAAATGGGAGAGGATGCCATCATATTCCCAAGTGAGAGTGTATAAAGATTATCCCCTCGAGATCCCGTCAATAAATCAACACCTTCTAGATTGCGAATGAAGCATGTGTGTTGACGAAAAGCCACTTCAAGATTGGAATCACAGAATTGTCCCACAGAAAATAGATTATGCCCAAGTCCTTCAACGTAATAAACCCTTGAAATAGTAACATTCCCAATCTGATAGTCTCCATAACCTATTATCTTTGCAACTTGATCATTTCCGAATTTGACTGTACCCAAGAATTTACTGATGAAATTGGTAAGCTGGGAGTGATCTCCGGTCATGTGCTTCGAACAACCGGAGTCCAAATACCAGAGGACGATTTGGACAACCTGCATTCATTAAGAGAAGTAGATGGAATATTGGTTTTTGTAGATCCCCAAGATTTACTGGGTTCCTGTTTGTTAGCAGACTTTGGTTTTATAACCTTAGTTTTGCTAACGGGCTCAGTATTCTTATTCGTCCTAGGTTTTCTTGAGTATACCAATTTAACCACAGGTTTGGGTGATTTAGATTCTAGAACTAATGGTTTCCTAGAAGGCACTTCATTAGTAGTGGTAATCCTAGTTAAAGGGCACGCATTTCCTACAATAGTGAAGGTCCGACCGGTAGGTTTCCAAATATATCCTATCTGAGTGAACACCTTAATGAAACAACTTTTCCTGTTGGTTTCCAAATCTCTCTCTTAGATTTTTTCTTCTTAGGTTTAGCATGGAATTTCACTCATCATTAGAATTAGAAACACATAAATTATCAGAAGACATGCAATCATCACCGTTAATACAGACATAATCAGAATTATCATGTTTCTTGGAATTCTGCACAGACGCAGATCCATTAACTTTAACAGTACCATTCCTTTTATTCAAACTAGATTTAACGTTCCTAGGGTGAGCTTCTACTTTATTCTTCGAATTACTACTTGGTGTTTGCTGAATCTTATCATTCCTGGTATTGCCTGAAGGCTGTGATCCGCTAGCACTAGTAGAAAGTCTTACTCCTGTAGAATGCAGCACACGCTTGTTAGAAACTATGTTTGAAGTCGAGTCTATTTTTGTGTTTTCTGTGGATGTGAGTGATTCGGCAAACCTAACTTTCTTGTCCTATTCCTCGGTGTGACCACAACTAATTGAGATCCAAAATTTTAATGATTTAGGGCAAGTCCTACTTATATGTGAAAGCAATTTCACTGAATGGACTTTGGTTCATACCTAAAGCAGGACTCTAAAGTGGTGAATCTTGAGGATAATTCGCTTTTACATGTTCGACTATATCCCTAAGGACGAAAGCTTCTTCCTGAGTGTGCTTAATATAGGAGGAGTGAGCAGTCCTTTTATTCAACAATTTGGGCGTGATTGGTTCCACATTATCCTTAGACACTTTTGGATCAACAGAGTGGGTCTCAATAGCCTCCTTATCTAAAGCTTTTCCTTTAAGTTTCCTTAACTCATTTTTTAGGGCCTGCTCAGGACAGACTTGTTCCTGAAGTTTTGCATTTAAATCAGAAATTTCCCCAGACTTTATATTGACTTGTTTGATTAACGCATCACATTGTTCTTTTGATTGAACACGTTTTGGTTTAATCGAGTCATAAAGTTGCTTATAAGTCTGTTTTAAATGCTCATTCTCAGCAACAAGTTTTGTCACTCTATGTTCCAATTCAATGTTAAGAGTCTCAATTTTATCCATGTCCATTTTGACTTTACTATCATCCACATTTCCTTTTAAGGACTTAATTTGCTCTTTCAACTTGACAATGACTGTGTCTTTCTCTTGAGACTGAGCTCTCAATTCACTTAATTCAAACAACTGAGTAAAACTTGGAGCATTTTGATCTAAAACACTGTTTTTCTGTTGAAAAATTTCTTGATTAAGTTGAGAATCAGCTTCCAAAGTGATGCAATGTTTTTCAAGAGTTGTAAAACTCTTACAAAGTTTATCGTAAGTTTCTTTATCAACAACATCCTTTTTGTTGAGAAGCTCAGTCTTGAGTTCGAGACACTTTTGACATTCATTCACAGTTTCACAACCATCATTCACAGACAAATTCATAACAGTTTTTACAATATCATGATCAATGGCTTGTGCCAAGAGTCGTTCATTTTCACTTAAAACTTGATTCATTTTAACTTCAAAAGTTTTAAACTCTAAGAAATGTTGTTCGACAGCCTGTTCCATTTGATAAAAGACATTTTGGACATCGGCAAGTTCATCAACCAAGTATTGATTGAAGTTATTGAAGATATCTTTTAATTCTTTTATAAACGGAATAATTTCATCTCGAAAACAAGCCTTTGTATGTTCAAACCCCCACGTGCCCTCAGTGATAGCTGTGGCAGTGGTTCTTTCTTTGACAACCTGATCAAAGCCAGCAAGATGGCGTTTAAGCTCTTTCAAGCTAGTATTCACCATACTCACTTTAGGAAGTTCTTTTGGAACCTCAACTTTGTTGGTTGTGGAAGAAGGAGATGGGTCTAAAGGTGGGACCGAAGTCGCTTTCCAATAGGCATGTTCACTATATAAATCAGATTGTCGAACAAACTGTTTGTTGTAATCGTTATTAAGAACAACATAATTAATGGGTTTAGTGTTCACGTTATTTTTTACAACCATTGGATCTTGTTCTTTCAAAAGCATTTTTGAATGACTCTCTTCACAAAGCATTAATGTCTCATCAAAATCAGGAATCACAATAGTATCCATTTTAAGAATGACATTCCTGTCATACTGTTTTGGCTTTGACTCCCAAACTTTCTTCAGATAAAGGTTTTTCAAAACCAATAGCTTGTTTTGTGGAATGATCATAACAAATTTTAGATTTAGTCATCTAATGAATAGTTTGCGCAGATTGACCTCTTTTGAAAATGATATTATCAAGTTGCTTAATTTTCTTTTCTAAAGCAATTTCTCTTCAATATTTCAGTTTTCTTCCATTATTAAATCCTTTTTGAGATCAGAAACTGTTTTTATTAAAGAATCCTTTTCTTGCACTTGTTCAAAAAGAGTTTCCTTAAGATGTACAATCTCGGCATATTGTTCATTTGATCCTGAAAAACTATTTTCAACATTTTGCATTTCTTTCAAATATTTAACCTCTTCTTTTATTATCTGTCAAGCCTCGGTAGTCTAGGCTTTTATTTATCATTGGTGACAATGCGTCACTTGGGTAATTAATTGTTCATACATAGATAATATCAGCGACATCTTGTTGAGCAGAAGAGTTTGAATTCGGGACAGTTTCCTGTTGTGTTTCACGCACAGGATACTGAGAATAAGGGAATGATTTTGTATCACTGGTTTATTTCAGTTTCTGTCTGACTCACATCATTAGACTGTTCAGAAGACGTCATTATCTGCTCATTTTGATTGAATAAATCATATGTCAGATTATCTGGATTGTGTACCTCAGTGAGTGCATCTGAGCCATTCCTTGAGAGATTGGCCATGAGAGCAATCTTGGCTGAGTTGAGTTAATCACAATCAGAGTCATAGGCATCCAGATCGTCGGCTTGATAAGCTGCATTGTAATTTTAGAGAGTGATGACCGTTGAGAGGTTTTTGAATGTCTGGAAGTCAGGATCTGCCAAAAATGCTATTTCTTCCTCTGTTAAAGCGTTGCCAATTGCTTGAACCTTTGAACCAGCAACACTTTGTCATTGAACCGATGTTTCATCCTTTTCTCTTGGGCTTAGTACACTGCTTTGGCAATATGACCCTCTCCTTGTGCAATTGTAACAGATGACAGTCCGTTGTTTCCCCGTTGTTGCTTCCATTGTACCAGGTCGTGTTTTTTTCTCGTTGTTCAGCTGCATAAGTAGTTTGTATCCCTTCCTGAAAGGTTGCACAGTTTACTTTCCATCATAGATGGTAGCTTGTTGACGAGGGTTTGACAAAGTCCTTAGCTGATTGTTGGTAGTAGGATACCGGGATATGACAACAGCGGTTAAGAATGACATCATGTGATTGATCGCATCAATTGGATCATCCCCTTTCTGGAACACTGGAACAACTAGACCGGAGTCTGGTTGGAAAAATTCAAGGTGTTGCTGTTGACAGGCTATAGGAGCATATTCCACTTGTGGGATTGATGGTTGTGAAGAATAAACGTTGTGGTGAACGGTGGATTGATACTCATTTGATGGATAAGTATATTGAAGAGGTGCTTGTTTGATTGGTTGTGTATTGATTGTGTAGGTTTATGGTGGAAAAAAACTGTGAAGACTGATATGGTGAAACATTGAAGTTGAGATAGAGACTTTGGGTGAGTGTGTAGATGAGATTGATAAGCTGGCTGAGTTAATTGGTGAGATGCAACTAAAGCAAGAGGATCAGAGTTGCGTTCATGCATCAAACGAACTTCATTTTGCCATGGTCTTTCAGGGTTGTTGCCAGATAAGCATGAGACTGATCAACATTTGTCGTGTGCAAGTCTTTGACCAATTTAACATCAGTAACAAATTTGCTCATTACAGGAAAGAGTGTTTAAGAACTTGGTGTTGACTTGAAACTGCTCCAATGGCATCTTGTAAATGTTCATATCATTGAGTAACAGAGTGAACCTCAAGTAGTACTCATGTAGCGTCTCTCCTTTCTTGTAAGTGAACTTATCAAATTCATCATACAGCTTGCACTCACGTTCTTGTTTGGTTAATGACGTTCCTTGCATCAGCAGTTGAATTTTCTCCCAAAGATCATTTGCCACACGATGTTGACTCACAAGAGCATAGATTTCAGTTGGTAGGCCTTGGAGAATGATGTTTATAGCTTTGATGTCGCAATCTGCTTGAATGGCTTCAGCTGGAGTTAGTTCAACATATTCCTTAAGCCTTGTTACTCCATCCTCAGTGATTGAAGGCCAAACAAGTGGTCCTTTTTCAACAGATGCAAGAATCATTCTTCCATGTGGTCTATTCATCATATAAAGTTCCATTCTGCTTTTCCATGAATCATACAAGTGTTTTTCAAGCATCGGTGGTTTGTTGTCTCCTCCAGAAAGAAGTGATTTATCAGCAAGAGTCGTCATTGTGGTATCAAAAAGATTACAAATTGATCGATCGGTGGTAGAAAGAAATTGTGTTTGGTTACGTGATTGTTGAGTCTTGAATTGAAACTACACGGGATTTTACAATTCTTGACAAAACCGGGAAAACAAGTGTTTGTTTCACGGGATTTTACAAGTCAAAGAAATAACCGTATAATTAAAAAAATTCGAGTTGTTAAGTTTTAAACTAATTTGGTTTCACTAGTTCTGTTCGGCCCTACTCGTTCGGTCCAACTCGTTCGGTCCTGCTAGTTCGGTTATCACTAGTTCGATTGTCAAAGTACACCTAGTTCGGTCCCAACAAAAAGCTTGTTCGGTTCTAACTAGTGACCACTCGTTCGGTTCTAACTAGAAAAAACACTCGTTCGGTTCTAACTAGAGAACACTCGTTCGGTTCTAACTAGAGAACACTCGTTCGGTTCTAACTAGAAACTACTCGTTCGGTTTCAACTAGAGAGCACTCGTTCGGTTGACACTGATGAAGCTTGTTCGGTTCAACCTATGCAACTGCTCGTTCGGTTATCTTGTTCGGTGTTCTAGTTCGGTTCTCTTGTTCGGTTCTCTAGTTCGGTTCTAACTAGTACGAAACCCAAATTTTCAAAACTCAAAAAGACACGATTTTTAATGGTTTTTAGCAAAAATTCTTGTACAACTAGTGTTACTAACCCTATAGGAACAATAAAAATGAAAACTTTAAGGTTTTTAAGCCAAAAAAATTTGAATCACTAATTTGCTCTTTGTAAAGGTTTTTGAACACAAATCAAACACAAAAACTAAACACACCACTTCATGGCTCTGATACCAATTGAAGAATACTTGTAATCTTAAGATCAAAACCAAGAACAATATTGAGATGTGGGTTGTGATGTTAGAGAGAGATAGGATGGAAAATGGATGAATTGTATAAATGAACTTATGGAAAAATGGAACAACCAACCCTCTCCAAGACTAGGAGAGGGTCTATATATAGCCTAATGTGGCCGGCCATGGGCTAAGTTGGGCCTCCCATGGGCCTTGGGCCGGACTAGATTACTAATCTAATCATTATACTAACTGCGAGCTAAGACTATTACAACTTGGAAGTGACCGACACTTTTCGTGTTTCCAACACTGTATGATTGTAATCTATATATAGTGTATATCTTTGTCAAATAATCATCAAGACAAATAATACACAAAACTCCTTACTTACCTACAAAATACTCTGTGTGGAATTGTGGTTTGTCAATTTTTACACTGAACATCCTTACTTTTGGTAATAATCAACCCTCCGTTAGTAAAAGTTATACATAATACATCCCAAGAAACTGACAATGTGATTTTTTCTTCGTTATCTACTAAAAGTCAAACACACCTCTTGATAAACTTGTGGTAGCCGACTTTGTTACCACCACTATTCACTACCTCAACCACCCCAATACGGGCATCATGTTAGTTAGTAGAAGTAGAGCTCACGAATTGCGGTGGTGGTGGATGTGGAAAATGGTGGTGGAGATAACGAGTGGCGGTGGTCACAAATCCGACCGATGAGAAAAAAAATGGTGGTGGTGGAGGGATTTTGTGATGGTTGGGAGTGATCTTAAAGTGATAGGTATAAGTATTTTGTGATGTGTTTAGGTATTTTATTGTAGGTGTAAGTGATTTTATGATGGTAGAGGTAGTAGAAGAAAATGGTGATGGTGATCATGATGGGTAGCGGATGTGGTTAGAAGAATAAGATGAAATGAATAGATGTTTAACGGATAAGAATCCTCTAATGTTAGTCTCTCATGTTTTGGTAATGTTGAGCCAATAGGATGAAAATAAACATAATAGTGGGGACACTTTTAATTAAAATATAAAACAATTCATTTCTTCCCTCTCACAACATAGTAACATGAGAGAACTTGAGAGACTTGAACATTAGGTGATCTCATTCCATGTTTAACATTGATTTTATCAAGATGTGTGTTTGACTTTTAGCAGACAACAAAGATAATGGAAAGAAAATTACATCGCTAATGCCTGAGGACATATTGTGTTTAACTCTTATTAACTGAAGGATGATTACTGCCAAAACTTTACTTTGTTGTTTATTTGTACTCCCTCCGTCCCTAAATAAGTGTCCACTATTGACTTTGGAAGTCAATCATCTTCAACTTTGACCTTAAATTATTTTGATTGTGTTATATAATACATGATGCAAAATATATGAATGAATTGAGTTTTCAATGTATTTTCATGGATATGATTTTCATCAAGTATTATATAACACAAACAAAATAATTTAAGGTCAAAGTTAAAGAAGAGTGACTTCGAAAGTCAATAGTGGACACTTATTTAGGGACGGAGGGAGTAGTATTAATACAAGTATGCCGTTTAACCAAACAACTTGCATTTCTAGTTTGCATTATTCAAGAAATGGTATTGTTTTGAGTTGAACCATGCCCTTTAGTCACTCGATCAAGGTGATTGTGTGTTTCGTCTTTCAAACTTGGAATAATAATCAGGATGTGGGATATTTGACTTTCATTTATCATTAGAAAAAAAAACTCATGCGCCGCCACTCGCTCAGGCTGATCATATAGACTAGTACAAATTGGGTTGTAAATTTGTACATGATATATATGGCCAAAAGTTCAATATAGACTCAATATTTGTCATAGACCCAATAAATCAATCTTAGTCACTCATTTTTTCATCAAAAATAAAAAAACCCACTTTTCACCTCTTTTTTAAAAATTAAATAACTCACACACTGTTAATCGTTACACAAAACAAAACATATCATCGCGACGAGATTTAAATTATCTTTCTATAGAGGGACGATACTATGTACTTTCGACGAACTTTTTTTTATGATTTTATGAAGTCATATACGATTTTATGAAATCATATATGATTTATGAAATCATATATGACTTTATGAAATCATATATGATTCGTTATACGAATCATATATATTATCTATTATATAAATCATATATGATTCGTATACACGCGCGAGCATATGAACTGTACGTATAAAATTCATATATGATTTTCCGCAAATTTCGGAGAACTGAAACAAAATTGAAAAAAGTTCGTCGAATCACAAATCATTCATTATGATTTTATGAAATCCATATATGATCCTTATACGAATCATATAGATTTCGTTATACGAATCATATATGATTTTCAGCAATTCGCGACTGGAAAAAAAATCAAAAAAAGTTGCGCGAGCGCAAGTATATCGTGTCACCCGTCTACATGAAAGATAAAAAAATACTCCGTCGCGATGGTGTATTTTTTGTCGTGTGACGATTTACCGTTTGTAAGATATTTTATTTTTAAAAAAGTGTGGATAATTGAGTTTTTTTTATTATTTGATGAAAAAAATAGAATTGTATTTAAGAATGGGGATTCATTATATCTATGACGCGCGCGCTAGCGCGACGCGAGTCTAATGTTGATCTTAACCTCGATAATATATGTCTAAAAGGTTTTATATGAGATTGTAAACGTGTACATGATATATATGTATTTCTTAGCTCACTAGGTAGTATTTAGGTGTAGTTAACACTCCTACTAGATTAAAGTGGCAGACCCAAGAAATGTGATTACAATGAATATCTTACAAATTGTATTATAGTGATTCCCATTTTATAAATAAAAGTTGTGATTATTGTATCAAAACTATAACATTTTGTAAATATGAAGAAAAATATGAGGCTTAAATTACAATAAGAAAACTTACGATATACATGAAGTGGTCATGCTTTTAAGAAAATTTTTAAGAGATTTAACCGGTTGGATGCTGCGTAAAGGTAATCTCGAACCACAGATTAATCAACTAAGCAAGAGATCGTAAACTTTTAAGAGCTTTCAAGAAAATTTTAAGAGCTTTAACCGGTTGGATGCTGCGTAAAGGTAATCTCAAACTACATAAAAAAAACCAAAAAAACTAAGCAAAAGATCATAAACTTTTAAGAGCTTACAAGAAAATTTTAAGAGCTTTAACCGGTTGGATGCTACGTAAAA